>KV011210.1:2858-17047 GCA_001598015.1 Dorcoceras hygrometricum | reverse complement strand
ACAACGCAACTGCTGAATTCTAACAAAGGAATGCAGCTGCTGGTTTTACGATAACAATGCAGCTGCTGATTTTCAACAAAGAAGTGCAACTGCTGAATTTTCAACGAAGAAGTGAAACTGCTGATTTTAACAAGGAAAGATGCACCTGCTGATGAACAGTGCATCTGCTGATTTTACGAAACACCTGTAATATCGAAACAATGATCACGCTACCAGCCGTCGCTTATTAAACCAGACTTTATACTGATTCAACTAGCAACTACCGATTACACAATCATCAAATCCCGATATTACAGCAAAAAGGAAGAACATTCGTAAACA
This sequence comes from Dorcoceras hygrometricum, assembly GCA_001598015.1. Taxonomy (NCBI): domain Eukaryota; kingdom Viridiplantae; phylum Streptophyta; class Magnoliopsida; order Lamiales; family Gesneriaceae; genus Dorcoceras; species Dorcoceras hygrometricum. The sequence goes on along the minus strand of KV011210.1, from coordinate 16,726 downwards.
TTATAACAATGCAGCTGCTGAATCTTAACAAGGAGATGCAGCTGCTGGAATATAACTCGACATTTGTAACATCAAAACAACAACTATGCCATCCGCCGTTGCCTATCAAACCATAGTTTATAATGATTCAACCAGCAACTACCGATTACACAGTTATCAAATTCTGATGTTACGACTACTGAAAGAAGAACATTCATAACATTCTGGGAATAAACTCGAACCCTCAGTATTTTTAAAACATCATAAACTTTCTGGAAGACATCATGAACATCAAAACATCATTTTCGAACCCATCTTTCTTTCCTTTTCATGTCTAAATCATTTCAAACATGAACTTTATACATATCTTAAATATACAGGCAAGCAGATCTATAAAAACAACAATATATGCTTCAAATGGTGTAGCAAAGGATCAGCTTTTACTTGCCTTAAACAAAGCTTTGCGACAACAACTAATTCCTGCAGAAATATTCCCTTTGAGCAACGCACGAACTCTTCTTATACAGGCAAGCAGATCTATAAAAACAACAATATATGCTTCAAATGGTGTAGCAAAGGATCAGCTTTTACTTGCCTTAAACAAAGCTTTGCGACAACAACTAATTCCTGCAGAAATATTCCCTTTGAGCAACGCACGAACTCTTCTGGAAATATTTTGAAGAACACTTTAAGACTTTTCTTTGCAAATGATGAAAATCTTACTTTGAAAACATGTTTTTATATGAAAGGGATTAGTGGCAAGCTACTTGTGAAATCAAGCATGACACACTTCTAAAGTTTAGTAAAATTCCCTTCATATCATTTTAATTTGTAAAACACCAAACCTTTTTCAAAAGAAATCATTTGTCCTCCTTAAAATATTTTTCAATCGATTTAAACCAGCTCGTGCATCACTCTTTGGAGTCATCTGCTGGTACCAGCCGCAGCGCATCTCATTTCAGAAATTAATTAAAATCAGCAAATACATAACATTTAAAATTGCCAATTTGGCCCATGAGATCAATAAAATGCATAAATGTGGTCCTATAGATTTTGGGGCGTTACAGTAGCTCTCGTCTGGTAGATTTTGAATAAGTAGAGATGACGTAGGCGTGACGTGTTGTTATCTGCTGGCAGTAGTGGCGTTTGAAGATGGTTGCTGCTGGCAGCAAACGCGCTTAGGCGAGAATCATCGAGGGAACGAAACGTGTTGGTCAACATTTTTGAGTGTTGACTACTGGTTTCAGCAGTTGCGTTAGAATGAGCGACCAGTCGATGGTTTGAAGAACCAGTCGCGAGAGATTTGTTGTGAGGACTGCATGGTGACAGGGTGACCAGCTGTTGGCAGCAATGCTTATGTAATCATTACGACGTCGTTTGGATTAGTTGACGCGTCGTCGTTTTGGCTTGTTTTGCGTAACCATTCGACTGGTGGATTTTAGTAGAGATCTGTTACCAGCTTTTGGTTGCTTCACAAGAGATATCTGTTGTCAGCTGGTGAAGCTTGCGGTTGCGTTAGAATGAGCGACCAGTCGATGGTTTGAAGAACCAGTCGCGAGAGATTTGTTGTGAGGACTGCATGGTGACAGGGTGACCAGCTGTTGGCAGCAATGCTTATGTAATCATTACGACGTCGTTTGGATTAGTTGACGCGTCGTCGTTTTGGCTTGTTTTGCGTAACCATTCGACTGGTGGATTTTAGTAGAGATCTGTTACCAGCTTTTGGTTGCTTCACAAGAGATATCTGTTGTCAGCTGGTGAAGCTTGCGACGTCGTTTGAGTTAGTTGGAAAGGTGTCGTTTTGTTGTTCTTTTGAGAATGCAACGACTGGTTTTGTTGAGAGCAAAAGCTGGTTACTGTTATAAGATCTCTACTGTAGCATTTCTCAACGACTGAATTAGAGGAGCAGCAGCTGGTGGATTTAGAGATATATATATTTAAGTGTTGCTCGACACTTAGAATTATTTCGAACCTGATATTTCTTATCTCTTTTCCCAAACCCTCGATTAGCTACTGTTCACCGTGACCTATTTCCGTCGATTGCCGCCGTTCTCCACCGATGATTTGAGTGATTTTGGTGGCGTTGGATTCCTTGTGAGTTGCTCTCTCAATTGCTACCTAGTTGGAACCCTGAATTAGCGTTGGAGTGGAAGCGTTTAGCTACTGGTGTTCGAAGCTTTTTGGAGAAGTTTGTTTCGTTGTTCTCCTGCTGGTTTAAGCTTCGGGGTGAGCATTTCTCGTTGAATTGAGCTTTGTCTAGTAGCTAATACCTGCGTAGAATTGTTTAGAACTTGAGTATAGTTCTGGCCGTAGGTATTAGAGTGTTCAGGTTATGATTTATGCTTGAGTTAAGCTGATTTTGGAGGCTTTGAAACAGATTCCAGCTTCCAGGAAGTCCTGTCGTGCATTTGAGGAATCTGTGAGGTAGAATTTTGAGGATTGAGGTACGAATTGAGCAGATTTAGCAGCTTAGAGCAAACATGACTATGATTGATGTTGTGAACCTGCTGATGTGATTATATGATTTTACGCGTTACAGTTTGTTGAATTGATTGAATTGTACATTCTGTTTCACGTATGAATTATTGTATGCATTGTGCATTGATGATTGATTGGCATACATGCATACATATTGAGCCGACAGATTGATTGATAACCTGATTGAGAGCCACGTTGTGACTGGCCGACTGACTTGTTGTGCCTGAAAAGTCCAACGCTATCATCGGAGTGGTGACCGACTGACTTGTCGTGTCTGAAGACCACCGAGCTGTGATGGGCTGACGGGTCCTGAAGATCACGGACCGATGATTTCCACCGGCTGACTTGCTGTGCGTGGTATAGAGGCTCGATTGATATGATTTCCAGTTGACTTGCTGGTCTAGCTATCCGATCTTTGGTAGCCCTCATGCATTCATAGCATTGATTTATAGCATGTTGCATGTTTAGCTGTTTAGATAGCTCTTCGTACTGAGGCTTGACCTCGTATTTGTTTTTCTGCCTTCGTGTTGTTTGGGTCTGCGTTACCCATTTGCAGGATCTTCAGGTAACCAAGCTGGACAGAGTGGAGGTTCAGCTGGTCGATCCCTGTTTCCGTGAGTCCCAGTTATTTTATGTATGTATCGAACCCGGGGGATGCCCCGTGTCTTATGTATTTTTGGGGATCTGTATTTGAATTGATAATTGTGTTACCTGTTTTATATGAGTTTGAGTCCATTCGTATTTTGATTATGAATATTTTGAATGATGTTTTAAGTTCAGGCCCAATTATATTTCAAAAAGTTTTAAGCCCGATTTTTGTGCTTCCGTGATTATGTGCTTAATTGTGCTGTTATCTTGAGTTATTAGCACGGGGCCTGACACAAGGGGCAGGGTCAATCTTCGGAAGGGTGGCCATGTGCCAATCCAATTTCTTGAAAGCAATTCCGCGGCCGAATTTAATCTTTGTAGTCCTCAGCCGTAACAGACGGAAGCATCATATCCTCAGGGATTTGGTTCAAAATTTCATCGATCGGCATTGACTCCTCATCAGACATAGTTGTCTCATTAAACTTCAGAACCTTGCTCAAAGGTTCTGTGTCTTCAGAGTCAGTAACTTCTTTATATTTTTCTTTCGCAGCTGGCTCCTCCTCAGCTGCCTTTGCATCAACTTTCCAATTCTCAACAGTTTTCTCCTCTGGTTCCTTCTCAGCTGGTTTCTCAGCTGTCTCCTCGTTAGCTGTATTCTCCTTATCCGTCTCCTCAGTCTCCTTCTCAACAATAACCTCCACATATGATTCCTCATCATCGGATTCCCTCTACAAATCAATTCTCTTTTCGGTGCTTGGCGTCCTTGAGCGCTAGAACTCTCAGCTAGTACCACAGAAATTGGTTCGGATCTTGTACCACTGGTACAATCTGCAAGTTCTTCCCTGTGAGAGCAGCTCTCCCCACAGTTGTAAATATCTTCTTAGCAACAGGTTCAGCAGCAGGAGCTGGTCTCTTCTTCGCTGCTACCTTCACAACCTTCTTCTCCACCACTGCCTCCGCCACCACCTCTTCATTGTCTATCGACAGAGATTTTTTCTTGGCAATGTAAGTGCCGACAGTTTTAACAGGCAGAATCTTCAGAGGTGGAAACATCTTCAAATTGCCCAAAGTCAGACATGGGGCTCCCTTCAGTAGAACACATAGTTGAGCTGCAAACCCTTTGGCTTGCTTCGACGAGGGAGTCACCATGTCCTTAAGAATGTTGAACAGGAATCAACTCCAATTAATATTGATTCCACCGTGGATAGCCGCCATCAGCATAAACCGCTCCTTGGTCATGGCATCAAAAGAGCCAGCCTTGACTATAACAGTCTTGTCCAGTATATCATTCATCAATCTGAACTCAATCTTAATCTCCCTCTTCTTGCAAGAGGTTTTGATTGGCTCCCTAGTCGCAGAGAAAACTTTCTTGCTTCATTGACTAGACTGGCATCCAATTCAGTCACATAAGTCAGCCCTTATGTCGATAGATTAAACATCCCAGCAAACTGTCCTTCAGAAATCTCAATAAACTTTCCCTGAACGGAGATAATTACTGCATTTTCTCTCACAAGGCCGTTGGAAAAGAAGGCCACCAGATCATCTTCATAGATAACAGAGGGACAACCTAGAAAACCATGGAGTCCAATCGACTCTAGAGCTTTGAACATTTGGACGATGGCCTCATCAGGAAGACTCAGAACTGAGTTGAAGTTCACTTGAAGAGCATTCTGAATCAATGAAGATGCCATTGTTGTTGAATGATCGAAGAAGAAAAGCGTCGAAGAATGCTATAATCTGCAGAGAAAACACTGAAAGCAAGAGAGCAATATTTCGCAAGGTAAATGAAAAAATAAGTTTAAAAGACGTATAAAAGAGATAAGGAATATGAAACGGTGCAAGTTACAGTGTATATGTGACGTTTCTCATGATGACAACACATGTGTCAATCCGATGGCGCGATCATATTTTGAAATGATTTTGAAATTTAACCCGTACGGTTAAAAGTAAAAGATGCGCCATTTAATTACATCAAAACCATTTATATTTTAATGTATCACCCGGGGTACTGTCAGATCTGATCACATATAAGCATCAGCTGTATATACAAAAAATCTAAATAGATTCAGATCTCACGCATTCAGCTGACTCAGCACTTATTAACTCAGATCCGTTGTTCCTCCTAAAGCTGAGGTTCTCCCAACGCTGAAATTACCAAATCTGGAGATCTCCGTAGTTCCCCCTGAACAGAAGACTCAAATCTGAAGTAAACTAAAGCAGTTCAACCTGCAAAATCTAGGACAATCATAAATTATGGCAATTCTAAGAGACCAAGAATATTTCGAAAATACGAAAAATTAGCGTCTGGTATAGGCTTTGTGAAAATATCGGCAACTTGCGATCTGTTGACACATACTCCAGCCGGACGTCCTTCTTAAGCACGTGATCTCTTATGAAATGATGCCTTATGTCTATGTGCTTTGTTCTTGAATGCAGTACAGGGTTCTGAGTAATAGCTATGACACTGGTATTGTCACAGAAAATAGGAGCTTCAGAAGCATCAATGCAATAATCTCTAAGCTGATGTTGAATCCATAAAATCTGAGCATAGTAGCTTTCCAGCCGTTGAATACTCTGCTTCAGCTGTGGATGTAGCAATTGACGTCTGCTTCTTACTGAACCAGGAAATCAGTCGATCTCCCAAAAATTTACATGTACCACTAGTGCTTCGTCTATCAATTCTACAACCTGCATAATCTGCATCACTATAACCGATCAGTTGAAAACTGGAGTCTTTGGGATACCAAAGACCAAAATTGGAAGTTCCTTTAAAATATTTTAATATCCTCTTTACTGCAATATAATGCGATTGTTTAGGCTCAGCTTGGAATCTAGCACACATACAGACAGCAAACATGATGTCTGGTCTGCTAGCAGTCAATTAAAGTAGTTAGCCAATAATACCTCGATACAAAGATACCTAAATTGCAGTTCCAGCTTCATCTTTATCAAGTTTGATTGAAGCACTCATCGGGTAGCTGCTGCTGAGCAATTCTCCATTCCTAGCACACATACAGACAGCAAACATGATGTCTGGTCTGCTAGCAGTCAATTAAAGTAGTTAGCCAATAATACCTCGATACAAAGATACCTAAATTGCAGTTCCAGCTTCATCTTTATCAAGTTTGATTGAAGCACTCATCGGGGTAGCTGCTGCTGAGCAATTCTCCATTCCAAACTTCTTCAGCAGTTCTTTCGTATACTTGGCTTGATTGATGCATATCCCATTCTCTAACTTGTAATCCTAGAATGAATGTCAGCTCTCCCATCATGCTCATCTCGAATTTGTCCTGCATCAACTAAGAAAACTTCTGGCACAATTTGGGGTTAGTTGACCCAAAGATAATATCATCAACATATATTTGTACCAACATAACATGATCATCTTCACAAATTTAAATTAAGTCTTATAAACTGTGCCTATTACAAAGATATGATCAATAAGAAACTTAGACAGTGTTTCATACCAAGCTCTGGGTGCTTGCTTCAACCCATATAGAGCTTTATCCAGTTTATAGACGTGATCTGGATATGTATGATTAACGAAGGCAGGAGGTTGTGCAACATACACTTCCCCAGTTAAGATGCCATTTAGAAATGCACTCTTTATATCCATCTGAAAGACTTTGTAGTCTTTGTATGCAGCACATGCAAGAAACATGCGGATGGCCTCTAATCTGGCTACAAGAGTGAAGGTTTCATCAAATCTATTCCTTCTAGTTGTCTATAACCTTGAGCTACTAGTCTAGCCTTGTTTCTTATAACAACACCATCCTCATTCAGTTTGTTCCTAATGACCCATTTAGTTCCTATCACTGAATGATTAGTAGGTTGAGGAACTAATTGCCATACATTGTTTATCTTAAATTGGCTAAGTTAATCTTGCATAGAATCTATCCAGCTTGGGTCTGCTAAGGCTTCTTCTATCAGCTTTGGTTCTATATGAGAAATGAATGCTGAATTGAAGTACTCATGCATAATCTGGCCTCGTGTGGGAACAGGAGAATGTACACTTTCTATGATCTGCTCAGGTGGATGATTTATATTCCACCGAAGATCAGATCCGATTGGATTAGGTCCTGTTCAGCTTGGATGTCTGGCTGTATGCTCTCATTTTTATCACCTGATACCAATTGATGTAAACGTTGTTCCAGATTTGAATCAGATACCAATGGATGAGTTCCGTTGATAGCTTGTGTATCTGAAGCTAGTCTAAATACCAATTGATGATTTGTATCATCAGCTCTTGTATCATCTTGTGCAGTAGTTGGTTCAACACCCGCAGCTGGTACAATGGTTGAGATCTGTTCCTGCACTTGGTCAACATTAGTCAAATCAATGACTTCTATGTTACCTGTAAGATCTATGCGCTCAGTAGGAATGTCATCGTGTGGTGTGTCCAGTGCAGGTTGCATATCAGCTGGATATCTATTTTGTGGCACATCATCACTTGATTCGTCTAAGCTGGTTGATTCTAGACGTGTGCACAAATCATTTAGGCTCGCAGCTGAATTGGATCGAAAGCTGGTTTCATCGAACACCATGTGAGCTGATTCTTCAACCGTCAAGCTCCGGTTGTTAAACACTCTGTATGCTTTGCTCACGGCTGATTATCCAAGAAATAAACCTGCATCAGATTTAGCATCGAAAGCTGTTAGATGCTTTTTGCCATTGTTATGAATGAAAAACTTGCATCCAAACACCCTGAAATAAGATATGTCAGGTTTCTTGCCACTCCAGATCTCATATGGGATAACACCATGATTTTTATTAATCATCGATCTGTTTTGAGTGTAGCAAGCTGTGTTAACTTCTTCAGTGCAGAATGTTTGAGAAATGCCGGAATCAACAATCATAGTTCGAGCAGCTTCTTTTAAAGTACAATTTCTCCTCTCAGCTAACCGTTCTGCTGAGAAGTTCTAGCTGCTGAAAGCTCATTCTTTATTCCAATGTCTTCCAACTAAGAGGATAATTTTTTATTTAAAAACTCAGTGCCACGATAACTCCTTATCCGGTTACAGTACAAGATTTGTCATTTTGTAAACGTTTTAAAAGCTTAATCAGCTGGTCAACGGTCTGATCCTTTGATTTTAAAAACAACACCCATGCAAATTTTGTAAAATCATCAACCACAACAAGGGTGTATTTTGTTCCCCATAAGCTTGTTACGGGTATTGGACTAAAAAGATCCATATGTAAAAGCTCTAAGCTTCGGGAAGAACTATTACCACTTTTCTTTTTGAAAGTAGAACGAATATGTTTTCCCAGCTGACATGCTGAACAAATCTTGTCTTTAGAAAATTTTATTTTGGGCATACCAGAAACCAAATCAAGATTACTCAGTTTGACAAGTATTTTGAAATTCAGATGATTCATTCTCTGGTGCCACAGCCAGCTCTTGGAAGAGTCAGCTGCTAGGCAAATCTGTTCAGACCCAACTGCTCTGACCAGTTCACTGTGTAGGTATTCCCCGATCTGTTACCTACTAATACTATCAGACCTTATGGATTCTGAACTGTGCACGTATGCTTTTGAAAGTTAACTATGTAACCATTGTCACACAACTGACGTATACTGATAAGTTTATAACACAGATTCTCAACAACAAGAATATCATTAATTGAAATGTTACCATGGGCAAGCTTACCCTTACCCACAGTGTTACCGTGTGAGTTATCACCAAAAACAATTTTGGCTCCTTTGAATGGCTTCAGATTTGATAACAGCTTTGGATTGCCAGTCATGTGCCTCGCACATCCGCTATCCATATACCAAATGATAGAATATTCCGAAGCTGTGTATCTGTTATCCTGCAATCACAAAAATAAACTTTTGGTACCCAATTTTACTTGGGTCCAGATCGGATTACCCCTTTAGGGACCCATACTTGAATTATCTTAACAATTTTCCCAGTATGGATGTCCACAAGGGTTCGTGATGAAATCTTGTGTGATCTGTTTGGCTTTGGTTTTGTACTTTGACCATTAAGATCATGCTTGGGCTGAAACTTTATCCATTTAGCCTTTGTTGAACCACGCCTTTGCTGGTTCGGAACAGATGACTTAGGTACAACTTTCGCCTTATCCTTCTCAAATCTGTTTGTTAGCCAGTTGGGCTTACAGTTTTCAGGCTTAATGTAACCAATACCGTTTTGCCCTTATGGTTCAGCTGTACAGTTAACTGATCATCGTACTTAACCGACTCACAAACATCATGTATCACACTGGCTTTGACAAAATTCATTTTCTTGAACTTGTCATCAGCCAGATCTGATTGAGTACTAGTTCCCTCAGAGCTGCTTTCACCAAAGCTGAAACCTAAGCCAGATTTATCATTTAATGGCTTCTGGGTCTCATGCAGCTTACTTAAGGAACCAAAGACTTAGTCCAGGAGCTCATCACTTGATTTAATCTTTCGTTTTCAGATGAGAGCTCACAGGACTTTTCTCTCAAAGAATCATTCTCAATCTTTAGCTTACTCAACTCAGTTTGTAAACTGTCAGATTCCCCAAGCTGAGCAGTGCTTGGTTCAACTGAACTATTTTCCAAACTCCCGTTTTCAGCTTTGATTTCCTCGAATGTCTGAGACAATTTTCTATACTCATGGACCATTTCATTAAGTGCAGTGATGACGTCCTCTCTTGTAAATTCACTATTAGAAAAATCGAATACCTCATCATCAGTGGTCTGGTTGGCCATCAAGCAGTGGACTTCTTCTTGCTCACTTTCACTTGATGAGCTGCTTGATGTTGTTTCTGAATCTGAGTCCGCACATTTGCTGTTGCTCTCCTCAGAAACAATCACCTTTCGATTAATCTTCTTGTTGGGCCTTTTCTCAAATCTGTTTCTTCTTTTCTCTGTGGACCGCTTGTCATCTTTCTTTGGCTTCTTGCAGTCAGCTGCAAAATGCCCTGGTCTGCCACAGTTATAACAATTTAAATCAGTGGATATCTTTTCAGATTTATGCGCATTGTTATAATTGAAAGAAGGGTTTTGAGTTCTTCTCATGAATTTCCCAAACTTCTTTACGAAGAGGGACATTGCTGTTAGAGTAGATGCCCAACTAGCCAACTTGTGGCGTGTGGGTTTATAGACTCTTGTATATGACAGTCTTTATATATGATATTCGCATTTGTTTATGGTCAGCTGCAAAATGCCCTGGTCTGCCACAGTTATAACAATTTAAATCAGTGGATATCTTTTCAGATTTATGCGCATTGTTATAATTGAAAGAAGGGTTTTGAGTTCTTCTCATGAATTTCCCAAACTTCTTTACGAAGAGGGACATTGCTGTTAGAGTAGATGCCCAACTAGCCAACTTGTGGCGTGTGGGTTTATAGACTCTTGTATATGACAGTCTTTATATATGATATTCGCATTTGTTTATGGCATTCTTTATCTTCATTATGTTTATATAATGTTAACAATTGTGTTGGATAAAGACCTAGAATGCACCATAGTGTATGTTAGATGTGATAGTGGGTATGACGGCTATCATGAAACACATCTAATAGTCACTGTGTATTCTGAATTAGTTCCTAGTCTATTGGGCCGTCAAAATGAGGATAAGGCCGCCCGAGCTTGAGACTAGTATCTGTGATGCGAAGTATCATGTTTCATTGGTAGGAAACATTGTGATGTTCTGAGCATGCTGATAGATAGTGACCTGGTGATCTATCGAACTACCCTCGTTCGGACTTTCCAAGTGGTTACCATTTGTCGAGTGGATAAGTCTGAGGTCTTGGTTGTACTGATTAGTCCTCACGACTCGAAACGTCATTGAGACTCTACATGATAGGCGTCTAACTTTGACCCGTTTGCCGACTCACTTGGGGTCATTAGGCGGCGGGATTGGGTGAGATCCCGATGCATGTAGTAGTCGATGCTTCATTGTCGAGGATTCACCGCTCGCTTACATGCGTGGATATCCTATGCTATCTGAGGGGATAATAGTGTATAAATCTCTGGACAGAGTACTAGAAGTGTTTTAGGTAAATGGGTTTACATATTTACACTCGCGATGTCACTATTCGATCTCCAAGATGTATGCATAGTTATCGGATCTCCAGCGACTCTCGATTTACCAATGGTCGTTGATCTGATCGGGATATATGGATTGAAAGGACCGTACTGTACGCAAACCACGACCAACTGGTTCTTCCAGGCACTATCAGTGATACCTAGGGGATCATGGCACGATGTTGCTATGCGCTTTACCATGATCCGTTGGGCAAGTCCGAAATTGTGATTTCGGAGCCACAATGGTTGTGGGACCACGGCTAGCTGTATCCCTGAACCATTGAGGGTCACACAAGTACTGGATTCAAGATTCCCGCACAGAAACTGAGCCGGAGTTGTAATGAAGTCGCAGTGATGGATATCGTCATTTGGACCCGGGCCCGTTGGGCCGGTCCAAGTTCATTACTAGTCTTATTAAAGGAGACTTAGGGATTAATTATGAAATAACTCAATCTCATTACCTAACCCTAGACCTAAAGCTCTCGGCCGCCCCTCCTCTCTCAAAGCCGCCGCCGCCGACCACCACCATCGTCGCCGCCGCCGCCGCCCCTCGCCGAAATTTGTTCCGGCCAACTTTTCGAGGAGTTTCCATCCGTGCTGATCGCGTCAGGCCTTCTAGTGCAGGCTGACGAAGGAACCTTGCTTTCGGTCGTGGACCTGATTAGACGTAATCTACCGCCGCCTACCGTGAAGTACCGGTTTCCTCGTGAAACTCGTCGGAGCCAGGCGCCAAGATGCCAACAAGGTAACAATCAAAGAACCCCCTATGAATGGTTTGTTGAATTATTTTATTGTATTGAACGTTTCCCGGTGCTAATTTTAAACTTCCGCTGCGCCGCCGGGAGACGGGATCTGGATCCGCCACCGTTCCCCAACAGTGGTATCAGAGCCAAGGCTCGGATCATTCAATACAATTGTTGCCTGTATTGCATCAGATCTCGAGTTTTAAAATCAAAAACACAAAAGTTTTTTATTTCGGACGGGCCGGTCGCCGCCGCGCGCGGCGGCCCATCACGCGCGCAACAGCGCGCGCGACACCATGCGCGCTGGTCGCACATGGTGGCCGGTCGTGGCCAACAGCCGCGCGCACTTCGTTGCGCGCATGGCGACCGAGAGCTGGTCACCGCTTCGCGCAATTGTTGCACGATCTGCCGCCGGCCGTTGCTTGCTGGTTGGCGCACGATGGCTGTTGATTTCGCCCACTGGATGCGCCACTGGTCGGCGCATCATGCACCATGCGCCGCACACGTTGCGGCAAGCGTGCGGCCGAGCGCCGCACGCTACGTGGTGGCGACGGCCGCCGCCGTGCGGCCGCCGTCCGGCGACGATCTACGGCAGATTATTGCGACGGCTGAATTTTACTTCTAGGTTTAGTTCGGGCCTGTCCCGGGCAGCCCATGAAGTTTTCGGGCCGATATCCGATATCGGGCCGGTTTTGGTCAATTTTGAAATTTTGAGATTTTGGGCCCAAAAATTGTTTTTGGCCCAATATGATGCAATTAAAATTGCAAAATACGATTTTGATTGTAAAATATTATTTTATAATTAAATATGATTTTGTTGATTAAAATTGGATTTTATCGACAAAATACGATTTTATTATAAAATGCGATTTTATGATTAAAATATTATTTTGCGATAAATAATTTGATATTTAATTTATGCATATTAATTAGATTGATTGCATGATTGGGATGATCGAGAGCCATGCCCCAATGTGTTAGGTGTATGCTTTAGGTTTTGCGATTTCGGTTGTATTTAATATCATTGATTATCATATTTAAAGTGGGTCTGTTTGTGGCCCGTTCCTACCCCTTAAAATGTATCCCTTATGTGTCATAGAAATTTATTGTAAATTACTAGACTTAGTGGGAGGACTTTTGAAGATGGTGGGCCCGATGACGATCAAGGATATTGAAGACCGAATATATGTAAAACCGGAAGCAAATGTAATAGGATTGCATTGCATATTGCATTTCACCTAGGATTGGACCCAGGTCCGTGATTGGCGACCACGGACCGCATAGCTCTCGCGATATATCATCCCAATGTTTATATATGTGATATATAGTTAGTTGAATCCGCATGTTTTAAATATGATTTAAAATATATTGCATGAGGCCAAATTTTCAAAAATAAAATCCCTCGTTTAAATACGATTTAAAACTAATATCAAGATTAAAAGTTTATTCGATAAGCTAAAGGGAATTTAAATTTGTTTAAATTATCCGTACCTTCCATCAACAATGGGTGTACGCCGATGCTACCCGTATACATGGACCGGCTCATATTATTGAGGGGGTCATGTATGCCGGAAAGCTGTCCACGCCATTGACAATTGTTGTGAGTCGGTTGGAACTCCCTTTAACGTTGGCTCATATTATTGGGGACGTTAAGGGGACCGTCCTTCACGACTCAACATTGATGGGTCATCTTGACACGTGATAGTAAACGGCGTCATATTATTGGGCCCTTACTGGACGTGAGGTGAATACATGGAGGTTGCACCGGTTGCAATCGAAAACTACCTTTTGGGGGTCATGGATGGCTGATATTATTCGGGTCCATGATTGCTTGATTGGGCTCCGTGTACTCACTAAAGAAACTTGCTTTCTCGATTTCATTAGAGGGTGGTGAAATCGTTAAAATAGTGGGAGGGTAATTCATAAAACTTAACGACCTTGTTTTATGTCTTAGCGATTATTTTATATAGTTAGTGATGATTGTCTGTTTTCTTTTCAGTATAACTGCTTATATAATGTCTTCGATAAAAAACCCACTCGCTGCTATACTGGATAGCAACAA
>KV011209.1:29746-41335 GCA_001598015.1 Dorcoceras hygrometricum | reverse complement strand
GCAATGACTCGACCATTCTGCATCAACACACAACCCAATCCATTTAGCGAAGCGTCTGAACAAACAACATAACCACCTGATCCGGACGGCAAAGCCAACACAGGTGCAGTAGTTAACTTCTCCTTGAGCAGTTGAAAAGCATTCTCACACTGCTCAGTCCAAACAAATCGCTTATCCTTCTGGGTCAATTGGGTCATCGGCTTAGCTATAGAAGAAAACCCCTCAATGAAACGACGATAATAGCCAGCCAGACCTAAGAAACTGCGAATCTCAGACACATTCCTCGGTCGCTCCCAGTTCAACACAGCATCCACTTTACTGGGATCCACAGAAATGCCATCTGCTGAAATAACATGGCCCAGAAATACTACGCGTTGCAACCAGAACTCGCACTTGGAAAACTTCGCATACAACTGCTGCTCTCTCAACCTCTGAAGAACCATTTCCAAGTGCTCCTTGTGCTCCCTCGGAGTCTTCGAGTAAACTAAGATGTCGTCAATAAAAACAATCACAAACTGATCTATGAACTCTCAAAACACACGGTTCATCAGATCCATGAAGACTGCAGGCGCGTTTGTTAACCCAAACGGCATCACCAAAAACTCAAAATGTCCGTACCTCGTACGAAACGCAGTCTTCGCGACATCTTGTTCCCTCACTCTAAGTTGATGGTACCCGGAACGAAGATCAATCTTGGAATACACCGCAGAACCTTGCAACTGATCAAACAGATCATCGATTCTCGGCAACGGATACTTACCTTGAGTTTTGATAGATGTTGATATCTGCCTCTGTGATTTATCTGCTGGTTGGTTCTTACCTTGAGTTTTGATAGATGCCGCAGAGGAGAGGTAGAAGTAGAATTGTTAAGTAGACTGGTGAGGAGTCTAGGGCTCCCGAGAGTATTGAGGATGTTGAGCAGCAGCGTATGCCTTTGTGTCTGCGTGCTAGACAGACCGAGGTGGAAGATGTGACTAGAAAGATTGGCGAGATGGAGCTAGTTCTGGCTAGGTTCTAGAGGATAAATCCCTCTACGTTCACTGGCGCTGAGAGTGGTTTGATGGCTGAAGGCTGGTTGGAACATATGGAGGAATTGTTTGACACGGTGGAGTACACCCAGGAGAAGAGACTGAAGTTGGCTGTCTTGCAGTTGAGGGATCATTCTCAACGCTGGTGGAAAGGTACTTCCCGAGTCATGAGAGAGAGTGGTACCTTGATTTCTTGGGAGAGCTTCTATGCAGCTTTTCGACAGAAGTATACCCCTGAGTCCTACTATAATAACCGTGAGCGGGAGTTCGATAATCTGAAGTAAGGGAACATGAGAGTAGCTGAGTATGCTAGACAGTTTCTTCACTTTTGTCGTATGTTCCCCATGTTGATAACCAGGAGAGGACGAAGAGGAACAAGTTTCTGAGAGGTTTAAGGCCTGAATTTTTCCGAATGGTGTTAGATGGTTCTCCTGTGACGTATACCGAGGTAGTGGATAGGGCCATGGACATTGAGGAGAGTCTGTTGGAAGCACAGAATCAGGTTCAGCCAACAGCTGGAAGCACTTTTCAACCTGTGCCCGAAGCGATGCCATCATTTCAGCCTCCTCAGACTTCGTAGTAGTCGAATCGCCAGAGGTTTAAGCCTCGAGGGAAGCAATTTAAGAGACGATCGAATTCAAGTTCTTCTGGTTCTGTTAGTTCTGGTGGTAGTGGCTCCGGAGGTGTGTTGTGTGGATAGTGCGGAGGTCGCCATATGACTTCGTAGTGCCGTGGAGTTCAAGGTCCTTGTCATAGGTGTGGGCAGCCTGAATATTTCGCTAGAGTTTGTCCTTTGTCGGGAGGACAATCTTTGAATCAGTCACAGCAAGGTTCAGCTGGTGGTTCTTCGCAGAGACCGCAACCTTTTGCTCTGTCCCAGTGATCTGGATTCCAACCACGAGAATCGTCTAGGTTCGGAGGATCTTCTAGACCTCAGTTTCCGGGACCGCAGCAAGCTCAGGTGAATGTCTTGACGAGAGAGCAAGCTGATGAGATGTCTAGAGGAGTTATTGCAGGTACTTGTGCTATGTTTGATTTTCCTGCACGAGTTTTGTTTGGAACAGGAGCATCACACTCCTTCATATCTGATTTGTTTGTGCATGAGTGTGGGTTGAGTGTTACCCCACTGTGTGATGTTGTGTCTGTACCTACTCCTGATGGTGTGTGGTTAATGTCCCGTGAAGTGGTTTTGGATTGTGCGATTAGATTTAATGAGAATGTGTTGGTGACTAATGTTACCCCACTGTGTGATGTTGTGTCTGTACCTACTCCTGATGGTGTGTGGTTAATGTCCCGTGAAGTGGTTTTGGATTGTGCGATTAGATTTAATGAGAATGTGTTGGTGACTAATTTGACTGCTTTGGTGATTAGTGATTTTGACTGTATCTTGGGTATGGATGTGTTGTCGGCTTATAGAGCGACTGTAGATTGTTTCCATGGTGTAGTAAGGTTTAGACCTCAATTTGGAGAGATGTGGGATTTCTAAGGTGCTGATTTGCGATCGAAGATTCCACTAGTGACGGCCATGGAGATGTTCAGTCTGTTGTCTCTAGAGAATTCAGGGTTCATGATTTATGCCCTGGATGTTTCTCGAGAATCGCGGATAGGGTTGAGTGATGTTCCGATTGATCGAGAGTTCCCTGATGTGTTTCCGGATGAGATTCCTGGATACCCACCAAGAAGAGAGATTTACTTCAGCATAGAGTTGGTGCTAGGAACAGCCTCGATTTTGAGAGCCCCTTATCTGTTGGCGCCAGCTGAGTTTAAGGAGCTCAAGGATCAGTTGCGTGATCTTTAGGAGAAAGGATTTATTAGGCCGAGCATGTCGCCTTGGGGAGCTCCGATTCTCTTTGTGAAGAAGAAAGATGGATCTATGAGGATGTGCGTTGATTTTTCGCGGTTGAATAAAGTGACGATTAAGAACCAGTATCCTTTGCCGAGGATTTATGACTTGTTTGATCAGCTGCAGGGATCAGCAGTGTACTATAAGATCGATCTGCGATTTGGTTATCATCAGTTGCGGATTAGAGACACTGATGTGGCGAAGACGGCGTTCAGGACTGGATATGGGCATTATAAGTTTATGGTGATGCCTTTTGGATTGACGAATGCTCCTGCTGTCTTCATGGATTTGATGAATCGCGTCTTTAGTGAGTACATTGATCATTTTTTGATTGTCTTCATGATGATATCTTGGTGTATTCGAGGAATTTCG
Source organism: Dorcoceras hygrometricum (assembly GCA_001598015.1). Lineage (NCBI taxonomy): Eukaryota > Viridiplantae > Streptophyta > Magnoliopsida > Lamiales > Gesneriaceae > Dorcoceras > Dorcoceras hygrometricum. Next base: position 38,092 of record KV011209.1, on the reverse strand, counting down.
GAGAGCATAAAGAACACTTGAGGTTGGTGTTGCAGAAACTGAGAGACTCAAGTTGTATGCGAAGTTCAGCAAGTGTGAATTCTGGCTCGATAAAGTAATCTTTTTGGATCATGTCATATCTGCAGAAGGTATTTCGGTGGATCTTAGTAAGGTCGAAGCAGTTCTTAATTGGGAGCGACCTAGGAATGTTTCAGAGATCCGTAGTTTCTTAGGTTTGGCGGGCTATTATAGACGTTTCATTGAGGGTTTTTCTTCGATAGCCAAGCCGATGATGCAGTTGACCCAGAAGGATAGAAGATTTCTGTGGACAGATGAATGTGAGTCAAGTTTCCAGTTTCTTAAGGAAAAGTTGACTACAGCTCCTGTGTTGACATTACCTTCGGGTTCTGGAAGTTTTGTGGTTTGCTCCGATGCTTCTCTGAATGGTTTGGGCTGTGTTTTGACGCAGAACGGACGAGTGATAGCTTATGCGTCTCGACAGTTGAAGATCCATGAGATGAGATATCCCGTTCATGATCTGGAGTTGGCTGCCATTGTTTTTGCGTTTGAAGATTTGGCGTCACTACTTATATGGTAAGTAGTTTGTGGTGTACACAGACCATAAGAGTTTGAAGTATATTTTCACTCAGTCAGATCTGAATATGAGGCAACGTCGTAGGATGGAGTTGCTCAAGGATTTTGACTTTGAGATTCAGTATCAGCCTAGGCGGATGAACTTAGTGGAAGATGCTTTGAGCAGAAAATCCCAGCCTGCGATGTTGACATCATGGAATATATCCAAACTCCATGAGGATTTGGGAGTTCTGGATGGTGTTTTCAGCCAGAGGATCGGTACTTCGTGCTTTTTTCTCTTCATGTTGAACCACAGGTGATTGCAGACATTAGAGCAGCACAGAGAACTGAACCGTATATTCATGAGTTGAAGATTAAAGCTCAGAATGGTCAGTCAGAGGATTTTACTGTTGCTTCTGATGGAAGCTTGAGATTTCGTGGTAGACTGGTGGTTCTGAATTTGATTGATCTGAAGGAAACCATCTTGAACGAGGCCCATTGTAGTCGTTACAATGTGCATCCGGGCGAGAAGAAGATGTATCATGCCTTGAAGTCTCACTACTGGGGGGAAGGTATGAGGAATGACATCTCCGGATTTGTAGCTCGATGTTTGAACTGTCAACAGGCCAAGGCCAAGAGAATGAGACCTGGTGGATTGATACAGAGTTTAGAAGTGCCTCAATGGAATTGGGAGCACGTGGCCATGGATTTTGTGACTCATTTACCTCGATCGAATTTGGGATGTGATGCGATTTGGGTGGTGATTGATAGACTTTCGAAGTAGCCCATTTCATTCCCTATTATGTGAGGTGTTCCATGAAGACGATGGCTAGACTGTACGTTGACCATGTGGTTAGATTGCATGGAGTGCCAATTTCGATAGTGTCCGATAGAGATCCAATATTTACTTCCCAATTTTGGAAGAGTTTGCTAGCAGCTATGGGTTCCAGATTGGCTATGAGTACAGCTTATCACCCTCAGACAGATGACCAATCCGAGAGGACCATACAGATTTTGGACCATATGCTGCGAGAAATTATAATGGATTTTAGTGGTAGTTGGCAGGATTCCTTGTCCTTGGTTGAATTTTCGTATAAAAATAGCTACCAAGTGACTATCGGGATGGCCCCGTTTGAATCTTTGTATGGTCGAAAGTGTAGATCACCAATTTGTTGGGAAGAAATTGGTGTGAAACAGTTGTCTACTCCTGATTTTGTGCATCATATAAAAGATCAAATTGAGTTGATTCGGAGTAGAATGAAATCTGCACAAGATCGACAATCTAGCTATGCTAACAAGAGATGCAGACCTTTGGAATTTCAGTTTGGAGATCGAGTATTTCTGAAGGTTTCTCCTTTTAAGAGCGTGATGAGATTCAGATTTACCCTATTGGCTCATAGATTCGTTGGTCCATTTCAGATTGTTGAGAGGATTGGATCCTTGTCTTACAGATTGCAATTACCTGCTGAGTTAGCAGCGATGCATGAAGTGTTTCATGTGTGTATGTCGAGGAAATATGAGCCAGATCCGTCCCATGTGCTAAGGACTGATGAAGTAGAAGTGGATCAGACGCTGAGTTATGTTGAATATCCAGTGCAGATTCTGGATAAGAAGGAGAAGCAGCTGAGGAATAAGACTATTCCGTTGGTGATGGTCCAATGGAGTTAAGCTGGAATTGGTTATATAGTATCTAACGAATTAGTCAAATCTAAAATGGTGATTTAGTCCCGAGTGGTATCTCGTGCTGAGTAAGCTGTTAAGAGGATTTGACTTAGTAGTGTATCGGGTGTTTATCATGAATGAAGGGAGAGAGTAAGCGCTGGGAAGATTTGGTGTATCGGGCGCAGTTGGAGTTCATAATTGGAGAATACCCCGAGCGAGAGAATTACAAGCTCTATGAGAATCGTTCAGGTTCGTGGTTGGAGTAGACCCGTTCGTTGTTTTCAGATTTGAGTGAGATCTGGGTGTCCAGATCTGATCCTCGTGTGTATGAATGAGTTGTCATGAGCGGGAAGCAAAACGATGTCTTTTTGGATTACCCGGGTATGCGCGGGTTGAGTATAAGTGATGCGATGTCGTTTGGCGTATACCAGATTTGGCGTTGGCAGAGTACGAACGTCGTTTAGCGAGCATCAGATTTGATGAGATCTGGACCCTGGTGCGACGTCGTTTGGGGGTAGGAAGATCTGCTGTAGCGAGAGGAATCAGATTTGGTTAGCGTACACAGTCAAAGCTGGTTAAGTGCCAAGATCTGATTTAGTCGGTGGCACTGTAGCGTTGACTGGAGATTTATATATATATGTTGACCAACACTTAGCGAATTTAAAAACCCGACATTTCTTATCTTCTTCCTCAGAGAGATTTTGACTTATATCTGTTTCCAAACCCTTACTGTTCATTCGAACACAAATCTGTCGATTGTCGTCGATTTACGCCGCCGTTTGGAGCAAGATCGGTGGCGCTGAGCTCATGTCCTTAAGATCTTTCGATTGGTACCATTTTCGATACTTGAGTCGACGAGTTGAGGGAGCGCGAAGTAGTTGCAGTGTTTGAATATCTTCACGATTCAGGCTAGCAGTTATTTCGTTCTTAAGCAGCTTTGGGTAAGTGATTCTTCCTATTCTGAGCTTCGATTAGAGCTGGTTATCTTGTTTGAGGTATTGGTTTGGGTTGAGTTGTTGGGAGCACCCAAATCTGTTCCAGTATAGTTGTCCCTGAGCTGTTTAGGTATGGCTGAGCAGGTGGTAGCAACATGATTGTTCCAGCAGCTTCTGTTTGGTGTTCGCCGAGAGCTGTTGGAGCTGTGTTCTCGTGTGTGAGCTGCTAAACGTGTGCCCCTATGAGATCTGTTGAGGTAGTATTTGTATGAGTTGAGGTACGATGAGCTCATACTAGCAGCTCAAGAGTAGGAAAGAACAGAACAAGCTCAGCTGCAGACAAAAAGAGGCACAGATGCAGAATTGCTCAAGTACATTTTAAAGATGAAGAGCAACCAGCTTGAAGAAGATACCAGCTGGGATCCAGATATGGACAGACCAAGCTCAGACGAACAAAGCAGTTTGAATACAAACATACAAAGACCAAATTAATTGGTTCAAACTGATTTGTTTCGTCTTGTCCACATCAGGTACAAGAAATCAGAGATCGAAGTTAACACAGACTGCACAAGCACCGATGAAAATAGCTCAAGTCAAATAAAGCCTGCAACGCATTAAAAGCCAAAGGACACAAAGTACAAATATGTCAGAAGACTTTTCAAAAAGGCTACAACTTTGTGTCCAACGGACAATTTCAAACATGAGGCTTTATATATCAGGAAAAATGAAACAGAAGATATGGCGAAAACAGAGAGAGAGAAGTGTTGTGCTAATCCAAAACAGAAGAACAGAAGAAAGCACAATCATGGGAAGATAACAGATAACCTGCCGAGTTGGAGCACTTCCCAGTGTGTGAGATTTTATATTTGAGAGATAGTGCTTACACTGTAAGTCTCACACACATACACATTCACTCACAGTCGAGAGTTGAGTGAAACAGACCAGAGTGAATGTAAAATTAAACTCTACATTGTAGTCTTTGGACAGAGACTTTAAACAAGTCTAGTTGTCTTTCGCACTGAGACGTTAAAGAAGTATGTATTGTCTTTCGCACTGAGACGTTAAAGAAGTGTGTGTAGTGAGAGGACTGTAATTAATCTATTTAGTTAATGTTATGTTTCGAGCAGATTTCGGGAATTAAACAAGAAATTGTTAGTTGCTAACTAACGAATTAGTAAAATCTGAATGGTGAATTAGTCCCGAGAGATATCTCGTGTTGAGTGAGCTGTTAAAGCAGAAGAATAGAAGAAAGCACAATCATGGGAAGATAACAGATAACTTGCCGAGTTGGAGCACTTCCCAGTGTGTGAGATTTTATATTTGAGAGATAGTGCTTACACTGTAAGTCTCACACACATACACATTCACTCACAGTCGAGAGTTGAGTGAAACAGACCAGAGTGAATGTAAAATTAAACTCTACATTGTAGTCTTTGGACAGAGACGTTAAACAAGTCTAGTTGTCTTTCGCACTGAGACGTTAAAGAAGTATGTATTGTCTTTCGCACTGAGATGTTAAAGAAGTGTGTGTAGTGAGAGGACTGTAATTAATCTATTTAGTTAATTTTATGTTTCGAGCATATTTGGGGAATTAAACAAGAAATTGTTAGTTGCTAACTAACGAATTAGTAAAATCTGAATGGTGAATTAGTCCCGAGAGATATCTCGTGTTGAGTGAGCTGTTAAAGAGCTTTGGATTGACTTAGAAGTGTATCGGGAGAAGTTGGAGTTCAGATTTGGAGAATACCCCGCGCGAGTGAATTAGGAGCGCTGTAAGAATCGGCTTGGTTCGTGGTTTGAGTAGACTGGTTCGTTATTTTCAGCTTTGAGTAGATCTGGGTGTCCAGATCTGATCCTCGTGTGTAATAGTGAGTTGTCGTGAGCGAGAAGCAAAACGATTTCGTTTAGGATTACCCGAGTATATGCGGGTTGAGTATTGGTGGCGCTGAAGTCATCTCCTTAAGATCTTTGGATTGATACCAGTTTGGTGACATGAGTCGACGTGTTGAAGGAGTGCGAAGTAGTTGCAGGGTTCGAATATCTTCGTGATTTCGGGCCAGTAGTTCTTCAGTACTGTTTGAGCTTTGGATTTGAGCTTTCGAGCAGTTCCTGTTGTGTTGCGCCGTGAGCTGGTGAGGCAGAAGGATTTAGCAGGCTGTTGGTGCTGTGTCCCCGTGAGATCTGTCGAGGTAGAAGCTGTTTTGAGGTACGAATTGAGCTAGATTTAGCAGCTTTGATACAAGCTTTGGAATATTTATTTCGTGTTGAATTGTTGTGATCTGTGCTGGTATTGACTGGTTGTTTATGAGGCTGATTATGTGCTCTTATCTGTTTGTGTGCGGGTGAGTTATATGCATTGATATAAGCATGATTCTACTGTGCATTCACGCATACATATTGAGCCTGATTCTCTTGTGAACTGAATTCCCTTGTGCGTTGTGATCGACCGGCTGAGCCGTCGTGCCTGAAAGGTCAAACGCTGATATTAATGTGGTGGACGGCTAAGTTGTCGTGCCTGAATACCACTACACTGTGATGGGCGGCTGATCTGTCGTACCTGAATATCACAGAATTTGATTCTGCATAACTGAGTCGTTGTGCCTTGCCTACCGATGATTCTTGATAGCCCTCATGCATTGCACGTTTGAAATATTGCATGACTGATATATTTGTTGCTTTTTAGATGCTATTCGTACTGAGGTTTGACCTCGTTCTTTTTCCCTGTTTTAGACTGTGTTGGTCTGTGATTGGCCTTTGCAGGATCTTCAGGTAATCCAGCTGGACAGTGTGGAGCGTCAGTTGGTAGATCTCCGTTCTGAGTCCCAGTTATTATATCATGTATTGAACCAGGGGATGCCCTGCGTGATTATGTATTTCGGGATCTGTAATATTTTACCTGCATTGTTATGAATGTGTTGGATTTGAGTTAAATCATAGTTTGACTATGAATGTATTTTTAAGAGATGATTTCTGTTCAGGCCCAAAATAAAATTTTTAGCCATATTTTAATGCTTCCACATAATTGTGATTAAATTAGTAATTAATCTGTGATTAGCGCACCGAGCCTGACATTTTTGGTGTCAGGGCTTAAACTGGGATAAGCTCGATATCTTTTCCATCACACTCGAGTCTAGGCACAGAGTTTGAGATTTTCTCTACGTTCACTGGCGCTGAGAGTGGTTTGATGGCTGAAGGCTGATTGGAACATATGGAGGAATTGTTTGACACGGTGTAGTACACCCAGGAGAAGAGACTGAAGTTGGCTGTCTTGCAGTTGAGGGATCATTCTCAACGCTGGTGGAAAGGACTTCCCGAGTCATGAGAGAGAGTGGTACCTTGATTTCTTGGGAGATCTTCTATGCAGCTTTTCGATAGAAGTATACCCCTGAGTCCTACTATAATAACCGTGAGCGGGAGTTCGATAATCTGAAGCAAGGGAACATGAGAGTAGCTGAGTATGCTAGACAGTTTTCTTCACTTCTGTCGTATGTTCCCCATGTTGCTAACCAGGAGAGGACGAAGAGGAACAAGTTTCTGAGAGGTTTGAGGCCTGAATTGTTCCGAATGGTGTTAGCTGGTACTCCTGCGACGTATACCGAGGTAGTTGATAGGGCCATGGACATTGAGGAGAGTCTGTTGGAAGCACAGAATCAGGTTCAGCCGACAGCTGGACGCACTTTTCAACCTGTGCCCGAAGCGATGCCATCGTTTCAGCCTCCTCAGACTTTGTAGTAGTCGAATCGCCAGAGGTTTAAGCCTCGAGGGAAGCAATTTAAGAGACGATCGAATTCAAATTCTTCTGGTTCTGTTATTTCTGGTGGTAGTGGCTCCGGAGGTGTGTTGTGTGGACAGTGCGGAGGTCGTCATATGACTTCGCAGTGCCGTGGAGTTCAAGGTCCTTGTCATAGGTGTGGGCAGCCTGAAAATTTCGCTAGAGTTTGTCCTTTGTCGGGAGGACACTCTTCGAATCTGTCACAACAAGGTTCAGCTGGTGGTTCTTCGCAGAGATCGCAACCTTTTGCTCTGTCCCAGTGATCTGGATTCCAACCACGAGAATCGTCTAGGTTCGGAGGATCATCTAGACCTCAGTTTCCGGGATCGCAGCAAGCTCAGGTGAATGTCTTGACGAGAGAGCAAGCTGATTAGATGCCTGGAGGAGTTATTGCAGGTACTTGTGCTGTCAGGCCCCGTGCTAATTACTAACAATTAACATATAATAAGCGCATAAACACGGAAGCTAAAAATCAGGGCTTAAAATTTTTTTCGAAATACTATGGCCTGAACTTCAAATCATACATTCAAAATATTCAATACTCAAAATATGAGTTAACTCAAACTCATACAACAATTAACCACAATATCAATTCAAAATACAAATCCCCAAATACAATGAGAACACGGGCATCCCCCGGTTCAATACATATCATAAATAGACTGGGACTCAGGGACGCGGGGATCGACCAGCTGAACTTCCACTCTGCCCAACTAGGTTACCTGAAACTCCTGCAAATGGGCAACGCAGACCCAAACAACAAAAGCAGGAAAACAAGTACGAGGTCAAGCCTCAGTACGAAGAGCTATCAAAGCAGATAAAAATGCAACATGCTATAATCAATGCTATGAATGCATGAGGGCTATCAAGAAGTCGGATAGCTAGACCAATCTATCAACTGGCAACTCAAATCAAGCCTCTATACCACGCACAGCCAATCAGCCGGTGGAAATCATCGGTCCGTGATCATCGGGGCCCATCAGCCCATCACAGCTCGGTGGTAGACACTCGAATCCGGTAGTCACCACTCCGACGATAGCGTTGGACTTTTCGGGCACCACTCAACAGTCGGCCAGTCACAACGTGGCACCCAATCAGGTAATCAAATCAATCTGTCAATTCAGGCTCAAGATGTATGCATGAATGCCATTCAATTTCAAAGCATAAAGCATACAATGCATAATACGTGAAATAAAGCATAACTCAATCAATCCCACAATTCAATTTCACGTAAATCACATAACCACAATTCACAACATTGAAAGCTAGCCATGTTCAAGTTCAACTGCTAAGGGCTGCTCAGTCGTACCTTAATTCCTCAATTTACCTAACAGATTCTCACAAGCAACGGCCAGCAACTAACTCAAGCTTACTGCCTTTGAAGCTTCCTCGACGAATACCCTTCAAAATTCCTAGAAGCTTAAA
>KV011209.1:0-21564 GCA_001598015.1 Dorcoceras hygrometricum | reverse complement strand
CTATCTTTGATTTTCCTGCATGAGTTTTGTTTGATACAGGAGCATCACACTCCTTCATATCTGATTTGTTTGTGCATGAGTGTGGGTTGAGTGTTACCCCACTGTGTGATGTTGTGTCTGTATCTACTCCTGCTGGTGTATGGTTGATGTCCCGTGAAGTGGGCTGATGAGATGCCTGGAGGAGTTATTGCAGGTACTTGTGCTATCTTTGATTTTCCTGCATGAGTTTTGTTTGATACAGGAGCATCACACTCCTTCATATCTGATTTGTTTGTGCATGAGTGTGGGTTGAGTGTTACCCCACTGTGTGATGTTGTGTCTGTATCTACTCCTGCTGGTGTGTGGTTGATGTCCCGTGAAGTGGTTTTGGATTGTGCGATTAGATTTGATGAGAATGTGTTGGTGACTAATTTGATTGCTTTGGAGATTAGTGATTTTGACTGTATCTTGGGTATGGATGTGTTGTCGGCTTATAGAGCGACTGTAGATTGTTTCCATTGTGTAGTAAGGTTTATACCTCAATTTGGAGAGATGTGGGATTTCTAAGGTGCTGATTCGCGATCGAAGATTCCACTAGTGTCGGCCATGGAGATGTTCAGTCTGTTGTCTCTAGAGAATACAGGGTTCATGATTTATGCCCTGGATGTTTCTCGAGAATCATGGATAGAGTTGAGTGATGTTCCGATTGCTCGAGAGTTCCCTGATGTGTTTCACGATGAGATTCCTGGATTCCCACCAAGACGAGAGATTTACTTCAGCATAGAGTTGGTGCCAGGAACAGCCCCGATTTTGTGAGCCCCTTATCGGTTGGCGCCAGCTGAGTTTAAGGAGCTCAAGGATCAGTTGCGTGATCTTTAGGAGAAAGGATTTATTAGGCCGAGCATGTCTCCTTTGGGAGCTCCGATTCTCTTTGTGAAGAAGAAAGATGGATCTATGAGGATGTGCGTTGATTTCTGGAAGTTGAATAAAGCGATGATTAACAACAAGTATCCTTTCGAGGATTTATGACTTGTTTGATCAGCTGCAGGGATCAGCAGTGTACTACAAGATCGATCTACGATCTGGTTATCATCTGTTGCGGATTAGAGACACTGATGTGGAGAAGACGGCGTTCAGGACTAGATATGGGCATTATGAGTTTCTGGTGATGCCTTTTGGATTGACGAATGCTCCTGCTGTCTTCATGGATTTGATGAATCGCGTCTTTAGTGAGTACATTGATCATTTTGTGATTGTCTTCATGATGATATCTTGGTGCATTTGAGGAATTACGGAGAGCATAAAGAACACTTGAGGTTGGTGTTGCAGACACTGAGAGACTCACAGTTGTATGCGAAGTTCAGCAAGTGTCAATTCTGGCTCGTTAAAGTAATCTTTTTGGGTCATGTCATATCTGCAGAAGGTATTTCGCTGGATACTAGTAAGGTCGAAGCAGTTCTTAATTGGGAGTGACCTAGGAATGTTTCAGAGATCCGTAGTTTCTTAGGTCTGGCGGGCTATTATAGACGTTTCATTGAGGGTTTTTCTTCGATAGCAAAGCCGATGATGCAGTTGACCCAGAAGGATAGAAGATTTCTGTGGATAGATGAATGTGAGTCAAGTTTCCAGTTGCTTAAGGAGAAGTTGACTACAGCTCCTGTGTTGACATTACCTTCGGCTTATGGAGGTTTTGTGGTTTGCTCCGATGCTTCTCTGAATGGTTTGGGCTGTGTTTTGATGCAGAACGGGCGAGTGATAGCTTATGCGTCTCGACAGTTGAAGACCCATGAGACGAGATATCCCGTTCATGATCTGGAGTTGGCTGCCATTGTTTTTGCGTTGAAGATTTTGCGTCACTACTTGTATGGTAAGTAGTTTGTGGTGTACACAGACCATAAGAGTTTGAAGTATATTTTCACTCAGTCAGATCTGAATATGATGCAAGGTCGTTGGATGGAGTTACTCAAGGATTTTGACTTTGAGATTCAGTATCAGCCTAGGCGGATGAACTTAGTGGAAGATGCTTTGAGCAGGAAATCCCAGCCTGCGATGTTGACATCATGGAGTATATCCAAACTCCATGAGGATTTGGGGACTTCTGGATGGTGTTTTCAGCCAGAGGATCGGTACTTCGTGCTTTTTTCTCTTCAGGTTGAACCACAGGTGATTACAGACATTAGAGCAGCACAGAGAACTGAACCGTATATTCATGAGTTGAAGATTAAAGCCCAGAATGGTCAGTCAGAGGATTTTACTTTTGCTTCTGATGGAAGCTTGAGATTTCGTGGTAGACTGGTGGTTCTGAATTTGATTGATCTGAAGGAAACCATCTTGAACGAGGCCCATTGTAGTCGTTACAATGTGAATCCGGGCGAGAAGAAGATGTATCATGCCTTGAAGTCTCACTACTGGTGGGAAGGTATGAGGAATGACATCTCCGGATTTGTAGCTCGATGTTTGAACTGTCAACATGTCAAGGCCAAGAGAATGAGACCTGGTGAATTGATACAGAGTTTAGAAGTGCCTCAATGGAATTGGGAGCACGTGGCCATGGATTTGGTGACTCATTTACCTCGATCGAATTTGGGATGTGATGCGATTTGGGTGGTGATTGATAGACTTTCGAAGTCAGCCCATTTCATTCCCTATGATGTGAGGTGTTCCATGAAGAAGATGGCTAGACTGTACGTTGACCATGTGGTTAGATTGCATGGAGTGCCAATTTTGATAGTGTCCGATAGAGATCCAAGATTTACTTCCCTATTTTGGAACAGTTTGCAAGCAGCTATGGGTTCCAGATTGGCTATGAGTACAGCTTATCATCCTCAGACAGATGGCCAATCCGAGAGGACCATACAGATTTTGGAGGATATGCTGCGAGCAATTATAATGGATTTTAGTGGTATTTGGTAGGATTTCTTGTCCCTGGTTGAATTTTCGGATAAAAATAGCTACCAAGTGACTATCGGGATGGCCCCGTTTGAAACTTTGTATGGTCGAAAGTGTAGATCACCAATTGTTGGGAAGAAATTGGTGAGAAACAGTTGTCTACTCCTGAATTTGTTCATCATATAAAAGATCAAATTGAGTTGATTCGGAGTAGAATGAAATCTGCACAAGATTGACAAGCTAGCTATGCTAACAAGAGATGCAGACCTTTGGAATTTCAGGTTGGAGATCGAGTATTTCTGAAGGTTTCTCCTTTTAAGAGCATGATGAGATTCAGATTTAAGGGTAAATTGGCTCCTACATTCGTTGGTCCATTTCAGATTGTTGAGAGGATTGGATCATTGGATTACAGATTGCAATTACCTGCTGAGGTAGCAGTGATGCATGAAGTGTTTCATGTGTGTATGTTGAGGAAATATGAGCCAGATCCGTCCCATGTGCTAAGGACTGATGAAGTAGAACTGGATCAGACGCTGAGTTATGTTGAATATCCAGTGCAGATTCTGGATAAGAAGGAGAAGCAGATGAGGAATAAGACTATTCCGTTGGTGATGGTCCAATGGAGAAAGCATGGCAGAGAGGAAGCTACATGGGAAGTTGAAGAGAAGATGATACAAGAGTTGCCTCATCTGTTTGAGCATATGCAGTAGTAACCCAGGTAATTTTCTAGCTTGTTAATTGCGTACAGAGTTTCTTTGGTGCTTTTAGCAGTGACTGTTTGTATATTAGGAATTGCTAAATTGTTATATTTCAGTTATGGTGATCTTTTGGTTGTCGTTAGTTGAGATATGTATCTGCCACCTGATTTCGAGGATGAAATCTCTTAAGGTGGGGAGGATGTGAAAACTGTAATTAATCGATTTAGTTAATTTTATGTTTTGAGCATATTTGGGGAATTAAACTTGAAATTGTTAGTTGGTAACTATCGAATTAGTCAAATCTGAATGGTGAATTAGTACCGAGAGGTATCTCGTGTTGAGTGAGCTGTTAAAGAGCTTCGTATATGACTTAGAAGTGTATCGAGAGAAGTTGGAGTTCAGATTTGGAGAATACCCCGCGTGAGTGAATTAGGAGCGCTATAATAATCGATTTGGTTCGCGGTTTGAGTAGACCGATTCGTTATTTTCATATATGAGTAAGATCTGGGTGTCCAGATCTGATCCTCGTGTGTATGAATGAGTTGTCATGAGCGGGAAGCAAAACGATGTCTTTTTGGATTACCCGGGTATGCGCGGGTTGAGTATAAGTGATGCAATGTCGTTTGGAGTATACCAGATTTGGCGTTGGCAGAGTATGAACATCGTTTAGCGAGCATCAGATTTGATGAGATCTGGACCCTGGTGCGACGTTGTTTGGGGGTAGGCAGATCTGCTGTAGCGAGAGGAATCAGATTTGGTTAGCGTAGAGAGTCAAAGCTGGTTAAGTACTCAGATCTGATTTAGTCGGTGGCATGTAGCGTTGACTGGAGATTTATATATATATGTTGACCAACACTTAGCGAATTTAAAAACCCGACATTTATTATCTTCTTCCTCAGAGAGCTTTCGACTTATATCTGTTTCCAAACCCTTACTGTTCATTCGAACACAAATCTGTCGATTGTCGTCGATTTACGCCGCCATTTGGAGCAATATTGGTGGCGCTGAGCTCATGTCCTTAAGATCTTTCGATTGGTACCATTTTGGAGACTTGAGTCAACGAGTTGAGGGAGCGTGAAGTAGTTTCAGGGTTTGAATATCTTCACGATTTCGGGCTAGCAGTTCTTTCGTTCATAATTAGCTTTGGGTAAATGATTTCTTCCTATTCTGAGCTTCGATTAGAGCTGATTATCTTGTTTGAGGTATTGGTTTGGGTTTAGTTGTTGGTAGCACCCAAATCTGTTCCAGTATAGTTGTCCCTTAGCTGTTTAGGTATGGCTGAGCAGGTGGTAGCAACATGATTGTTCCAGCAGCTTCTGTTTGGTGTTCGCCGAGAGCTGTTGGAGCTGTGTTCTCGTGTGTGAGCTTCTAAACGTGTGCCCCTGTGAGATCTGTTGAGGTAGTATTTGTACGAGTTGAGGTACGATGAGCTCATACTAGCAGCTTTGATATAATCATGTTAATATTTCCTGCATGATGTTCTGTCCGTGTTAAGTGCTAGCTGAAGTTGTCTAGCTGTACAGATAATTGTGGTTCTCTGTTCTAATTTCCTATGTGTTATTTATTGCGTTATTGTGAGCTGAATCTTTCTTGCATACACGCATATCATCTTGAGCCTGATTTAATTGAGAACCGATAGATTGATAGTATCAGTATGATGATTCTAATGTTTTTTAGATAATGAAATGATTGACATGTCGGGTGGCTACCGCATCCTCGACTCCCTGCCGTGAGGTCTGTCGATTGCCCTGAGGTTTGCTTGGGTAGCTCCCTCCCCTCAGCTTGCATGAATGACACCAGTGGGTTGAGATTGAGAGATTAGATTGCAAGATACTGGTACTGCATGTGAAGGGCATGGGTAGCACCCATGATTCCACATGCGACGTGGCCACTATTTGATTGATTCACTGCAGAGCTTTGGGCGTGAATTTTTGGTGATACCTGATGAGCTTTCATGGTACCCCGATCATGCATTACACGCTTGAGATATTGCATGTTTTATATGTTAGCTGGTTTTATAGATGCTCTCATACTGAGGTTTGATCTCGTTTTATTTTCCCATTTTTGGGCTGCTTTGGTCTGTGTTGGCCTTTGCAGGATCTTCAGGTAATCCAGCTGGACCGAGTGGAGCGTCAGCTGGTAGATCCCCGTTTTGAGTCCCAGTATTTATATTATGTATTAAACCAGGGGATGTCCTGTGTGATTATGTATTTGGGGATCTGTATTTGTACTTTACCTGTTTTGTTGTTATTATTGTTGTTGGATTTTGAGTCTAAATCCATATTTAGAGTATGTTGTATTTTTAAGAGTTGATATTAGTTCAGGCCCAAAACAAAAATTTTTAGCCCGTATTTCTATGCTTCTGTGTAATTATGATTAATTGAGTAATTAATCTGTGATTTAGCGCACCGGGCCTGACATGTAGCCCTACTCACTGAGGCAGTAAAGAAGTGAAGTTAGACACACAGCTTGCGGGCTTAGTGTGCAGTGGTGTTGCTAGGAGTTCTTGCGGCTGCTGGTCGTAGGATTGGGCTGCAGCGAAGGATCGCTGTAAATCAAAGCCTTCTAGTGGAATCCTTCCCGTTTGAGAAGAAAGGGAGACGTCGGAGAGTTTGCTCCGAACATCCACAAACAAATCTCAACGTATTTCCTTTACTGCTTTCCGCATTCATAACGCATTGCATATTTACATTTTTCTTTAAACTGTTTAAACATCTTTCGAAAATAAGAGTTCATTTTGAGTTATTTCCGCATGACTTTAAATCATTACTCAACTTGTATCTCGATGCACTAACATTCAAAGACACTGAGCTATTGCAGCTCAAGTTAAAGAAACCAGACTGCTCGTATTAAACCAGCTTGCAGATAAGTTAGTAATCTGGACCAGCTCGCAGATCTGTTGGTCCAGATTCACGACGATCTGGTTTCACAAGTTGCGTGCTGGTTTTCGGAACAATTAAAATTTTTAAATGCACGTAACTTATGGGGTTGATGTTTAAGTTGTGTGAGAGCCTACGTGAGTTGTGGCAGAGCTCACGAACAACCATTGTTTTTCGATCCCAACAATGGGTATCAAAATGCTTCGGTGATCTGGTACCCCGTGTAACGGGACCAACAAATTTTATTATTTTAAACAGCAATTTCTGAAAATGAAATTTTTATGTATTATGGCCGAGGGGAACCCGTTTTTCACCTATACGGGCTGTTTTAATGAACTTTGCTGCATTTTAAAAATGGGGGGGTTTATATTACGAAAATTGGAGGTTTAAAGTTTAAGTTTAGAGTTTTATTTAACATTTTTAATTCGTGACGGGTTAGTATGAGAAATTCCCTTATTTTCCTAATTAAAAACATTGGAGGGTTAATTGAGAAACCATTCATTTTCCTCCTACCCTAAATTTCGAAAACCCTAGTTCCTCCCACCCTCCAATCCGCCACTCACAATCACCATCGAATTTTGGGTATTTTCAAGGTGGTTTGTCCCGATCTCGCGTACTCCGCTTCGGTAACTCGTAGTTATTCGTTATTATCTAATCAAGGCATGTTCTATCTCTCGTTACTCCATGTATATTTTTCTGTACACTGAAAGAAGTTAATTTTGCAAAGTTTAAATATATTCCGCAAGTATTCACAGCCCTGAATTGTTTTCTTTCTAGCTGCGAACTGAAATTTCTATACATTAGCACTTTAGTCCAAAAGTTTTTGGTTAATTGTCTTTTGGCCAAGTATGATTTTTGAGCATCATTCAATTCAAACAACCAAACTTATTATAATTTCAATTCAAAAAAATTGGTTGTTACATGAAGATTAAAGAAGCAGACGTTTACCAGGTAGCTTTCAGAACGCGCGGTAGACGTGAGGAATTTTTAGTGATGCCCTTTGGTTTAACGAATAAAACTTCAGCATTTATGAGTTTAATGTGTGAGACCCCAAAGATTGATGGAACAATTAATTTAATTAATCGGGTGTTAGGCCCCGTGCTAATCAACAAGGATTAACAATATAATTAAGCACATAATAGCGGAAGCATAAAATAGGACTTAAAAATTTTTCGAAATACATGGGCCTGAACTCAAAATCGTCATTCAAAATAATGCATACTCAAAATAGGATTTAACTCAAAATCCAAACACAGACAGGTAATCAAATAAATCTCAAACTACAGATCCCCAAATATATAAAGGCACAGGACATCCCCTGGCTCAATACATAATATAAATACACTAGGAGTCAACCAAACGGGGATCTACTAGCTGAAGCTCCACTCGCCCAACCAGATTACCTTTAGCTCCTGTAATGGGCAACACAGACCCAAGAACACAAAAGCAGGAAAAGAAATACGAGGTCAAACCTCAGTACGAAGAGCACTAAGACAACAGCAACTCATAAACATGCAGTATATCAAAACATGAATGCATGAGGGCTGTCAAAGAATCGGTCATCTAGGCCAACGAGTCAGCTGGAAAATCAAAGGCGATCCTCTATACCACACACAGCCAATCAGCCGGTGGAAATCATCGATCCGTGACCATCAGGGCTGGCCACTCAATTACCCATCACAGCTCGATGGTAATCAGACACGACAAGTCAGTCGGTCACCACTCCGACGATAGCGTTGGACCTTCAGGCACGACACATCTGTCCGTCGATCACAACGTGGCTCTTTCTCGGTTCTCAATCAATCATCAGGCTCAATATGTATGCATGTATGCCATGAAATTCAAATCTGATTTCAACATGCACAAATTACATAAACAGAACATATAAATCCAGGTAAGAGCCACAAATGTTCACGTAAAGCACAATAATCACAAAAACAGATTTCACAGAGCATCATTCATGCTTCAAAACACTAAACGCTTATGCCAAAGCTGTAATCAGAAGCTCAATTCGTACCTCTGATATCAGTTTATACCTCAACAGACCTCACCAGGGCAAACTCAACTTTCTCCAATCTGCTCCTTCGCTGGTCTAGGCAAACACAGCAGGAACTGCCTGGGAACTCAAATCTGTCAAGACATCTCATAACTTAGCTCAAATCTGAACTCCTACTACCTATCAGTTCGGGTTCTAACAACTAGAACTAAGCTTGAAACAGTAAGGAAACACTTACCCAGAAGCTCAAACGAACTAAGGAATTCTTGGGTCAACTGTCGCAGAAATTCACGAACACTAAGATTCCTTCGCGCTCCTCCTACGCGTCGAATCAGGTCGCCTAACTGGTAACAATCGAAAGAGCTAAGCAAGACGAGCTCAGCGCCACCAGTCTTGCTCCAAACAACGGCGGAAATCGACGGCAAATCGGAAAAATAGCGTTCGGTGAACAGTAAGGGTTTCGAGGGTATCGGGGAAGGAGATAAGAAATATCGGGTTCGAAAATACGCTAAGTGTCAAACAACACTTGCATTTAAATCCTCGAATCCAGCTTCTGCTCTTATCAACTCAGATCCCATCTTGCACTACAGCAGGAATCCTCACTTCTGAATCCAGCGCTTACTCACAGCTGTCTCAGATGTTACGAATCAGACTACGCTACACTCCTCTAACACACAACACAAATGACGTCGCGCTAACTAATCAAAACGACGTAGCAGAGCTTCAACAGCTGGAACAGATCTCTCTCTCGCTAGCAACATCTGAACATCGCTAACAAAAGCAGTCAACTCAGATGTGTTGACCAACACATGGCAGCTTCTCACACCCGCGCGCTAACGCAACAGATGTCTCTCGATACTCTCATATCAGCACTCACTATCCACTCAGCACCGTTGACCGGCGTTGACATCTGGTCATGCCATTGAACAGATTTCACTCACTAGCGAGACATCTGAAATTGCAAAATGACGACGCATCACTACTGAGTACTCACATCTGAATGCTCACAAATTCCCGCGCAAAGACGCTGCTGGCCCATCTTCTTCCAGCGATGATCCTAAAGTATGAATTACTACTGGAATCACATACCTTATCGAAAGACTCAACGAATCAACTCCAAATTCAACACATATTTCTCCCGGTAGCGCCTAGCGATTCAAAGCTGAACAACTCTAAACCAAAATCTGAAATTCGAAAATCCATAACTCCCAATTAATCAAAATTTTCGAATCTCAATCCTCACATTATTTTATTTCTGGGTCGGGTGTTTTTATTTTAAAAGATTAAGTCCAATTTTAGCGTATTGAGTCGAATATTTTTAAAGTCAAAATTTTGAAGTCAAAATCCTCTTGGTTCATGTGCCTTATACTTTTATTTAATTTTAAAGTAAAAATTTTAGTCAAGAAGACATTTATTCAGTCAAATTTTAATGTTTGATTTTAAAGGGAAGGACGGAGTATTTATTATAAATCTTAAAGTTTAAATTAAAGTTTAATGGGTCAAGTCATGTCTAGGGTTATGTTTCATTTTAAGGTTAAGTTTAGGCTTTTGGCTTAGAGTTAGTGGGTCAGGACCTGAACCAGTCCTTGATCGGAGTAGAAAATGTAGAACTCCGTGAATAGATATTTAATTATATATGTAGTATTTTATGTATACAAATATGATAATGTTTAAATGAAAGATTAAATATATATTGACGGGCTAAACCTTTTAAATTGCATGTTTTTATGAAATTCATGATGATGATTAAGGTCGGGTGAAACCGACCGCCACATACGGTGCTTTTATGATTGATCAATCGTTAATGTAATCACCCACACTTCATGGATACGACTCATACGTTTTTATGTTATGTTATGTCATGTCTTATTACGTATGCTATACATTATGTAATGTTACAACTGATTTAAGAAACATGTTTTACGATCATTCATGCATGCATGTTTTAAAGTTATTTTACTATACATATGTGCTTGTATGTGGTTTTATTATGCGTACTTGTTACTACCAGATAGAGCATGCTGGGCTCACTAGGTTTAAATGGTGCAGGTGGTGATCCTATTGATTTTATCTCGACCAGTGGTGAGGACCTCTGAGCGTCCGTTGCAGCTGTTACCCTTGACCACTCTGACGTCTTTAGTTATTCTATGAAACATTTTCAGATATTTTTATCGGTCATGTTCAGTTTCCGCACTTTTACTTATTCTGATTTTTAGCCGTACGGATGACTTTATGCTTTGAGATACTCATTTATTTATGTTTTAAAATGATGTTGAGAAAAGCTTTCAATGGACGAATCATGTTTTCCTTTTATGAATGTTTATCCGCACTTTGTTTTTTAAAAAAAAATTTCTGGAGTCCGGTTTGTTTTAGTTGGTATCAGAGCGGTGTCTGGTGGGGTACTAGCCTGCTGCATGGAGCTCGAAAGTCCGCACTGCTAGTCCACAAGTTTTAGAGTATTACGATTCATATTCATATTCGCATGATGCATGTTCTACTCTAAGCATTAGTTTTACCTTAAGAGTTTAAGAGTTAGACGTGCGGTGGGAGAGCACGATGGTTGGATTGATTCTGGAGAGATTGACCTGGGAGAGGTTCAAGGTTGTTTTCTTTGAGAAGTATTTCACTACAGAAGCCAGGAGCCAGCTGATCAGGGAGTTTATGAGTCTCCGCCAGGGAGACAAGTCTATGGCCGAGTATGTGCGGCAGTTTGAGATGGGGTGTCACTTCGTGACCTTGATCGCGATAGTGGAGAGTGAGAAGCTGAGGCAATTCACCGAAGGTTTGAGAGCCAACATCCACCATGATGTCAATATGGAGGGCATGGCTACATATATGGCAGCAGTGAACAGAGCATACCGGTCTGAGAGGGGCTGGAAGGACATGATCCTAAGGGCCCAACTCCTCAGGGGCCACAGCAGCAGAGGCCGCAGGGCCAGTAGAGGCCACAACAGCAGGGGGCTAATGTTCCTAGACCTGGAGGGATACCGATGTGTCAGGTGTGCCATAAGAATCATCAAGGACAGTGCATGGCGGGTTCAAGCAGGTGTTATCACTGCAAGGAGCCGGGGCATATTTCTAAGGATTGCCCTAAGAGGAGACGGTCCACTGGTCGTGTCTACATGATGCAGGCGGAGGCTGCAGGTATAGACAAGACATTGCTCACAGGTATTCTACTTTAGAATTTCCGTCGTTTCTGTGACTTTGGTATGTTGGTATTTGGGTGTTTTAAATTTGCATTCTAAGTAGAGCACTGCTAGGAAATTCTATGCCTTAATTTATCGGGATGAATCTAGTATAACTGTAGACCTTCTAGATCGTGCTTTGGGAAACTTAGACGGGTAGGACTAGCGAACTTATAAATATTTTAGGCATCTAAAATATTTTTTGGGAACCTTGATTAATTGTAAACGCGTGCATGAGTGATGTTTCGATTTCAGGCGAGATCCATGTTTTGGGGGTCACTACCCTTGCCTTGCCAGAATCAGGGTGACTCACTCGTTCATCTCGAGTGCATTTCATAGGATGGATATTACAGTGGAGAGCTTGGGCATGGCTCTCACAGTGACGATTCCGTTAGGAGAGGAGATATCAATGTCCAGCGTGGTTTAGGTATTGGTGATGATGTTCCAGGATCATGCAGTCAGGGCTGACTTGATCGTTTTTCCGATGTCAGGATTTGACTTCATCCTAGGTATGGACTGGTTGACGGAGTTGGAGCGGTGATTGATTTCCAGCGGAGGCCAGTGACGATTAGGCCGCCAGGGCAGGAGACTTTCCTGTTTGAGGCAACGAGGAGACCGCGGAAGCCCAGGTTTATATATTTTCTACAGGCCAGGAAGCTAGTGGAGCTTGGTTGTCAGGCGTTCTTGGCCAGTGTTACCACTTCAGGAGATACAACAGGCCCTTCATTGTCTGATTTGGAGGTAGTCAGGGACTTTGCAGATGTGTTCCCTGATGACGTTGTGGGAGTTCCACCGGAGAGAGAGGTGGAGTTTTCGATTGAGCTGATGCAAGGTACAGTGCCTATCTCTAAGGCACCGTATCGATTGGCTCCTACCGAGATGAAGGAGTTGAAGGAGCAGATTCAGGAGTATCTTGACAAGGGATTTATTTGCCCTAGATTTTCTCCATGGGGCTCGCCAGTTCAATTTGTGAAGAAGAAGGATGGTAGTATGAGATTGTGCATTGACTATCGGGAGTTGAACCGTGTTACAGTGAAGAACAAGTACCCACTCCCTAGGATAGAGGATTTATTTGATCAGTTGCAGGAAGCTTCGGTTTTCGCCAAGATCGACTTGAGATCTGGGTACCATCAATTGCGGGTTAGAGAGGAGGACGTGTCCAAGACTGCATTTCGGACACGTTACGGACACTACGAGTTTTTGGTGATGCCGTTTGGACTGACGAATGCCCCAGTGATTTTCATGGATTTGATGAACCGGGTCTTCAGACAGTATTTATACCAGTTCACCATAGTATTCATCGACGAATCTTGGTCTACTCGAGGAGCTTAGAGGAGCATAGACAGCATTTGCAGACCGCACTACAGACTTTGAGAGAGCACATATTGTATGCCAAGTTCATCAAGTGTGAGTTTTGGCTTGAGCAGGTGGCGTTTCTGGGGCATATCATTTCTAGATATGGGATTTCAGTCGACCCATCGAAGGTGGAGGCAGTTCAGAACTTGGGTATTTCAAAGAATGCAGCGGAGATTTGTAGTTTCTTGAGTTTAGCAAGATACTACCTTAAGTTCATCAAGGACTTTTCTTTGATTTTAGTGCCCTTGAAAGTCCCGACCAAGAAGAATGCAAAATATGTGTGTAGTCCAGAGTGCCAGAGGAGTTTCGATCAGCTGAAGGAGGCTCACTTCAGCGCCAGTTTTATCTATTCTAGTGGATCATGAGGCGTTTGTGGTGTATACAGATGTGACACTGAGAGAGTTAGGTGGATTTATGATGCAAGGTGGTAGAGTCATTGCGTATGCGTCGAGATAGCTGAAGAGTTATGTGCAGAACTACCCGACGCATGATCTGGAGCTTGCAACGGTAGTGTTCGTACTGAAGATTTGGAGACACTACTTGTATGGTGAGAAGTGTCAGATTTTCACCGACCATAAGAGCCTCAAGTACTTCTTCACACAGAATGAGCTGAACATGAGGCAGCGCAGATGGCTGGAGTTGGTGGAGGATTATGATTGTGACATTAGCTACCATCCGAGTAAAGCTAACGTGGTGGTAGACGCTTTGAGCAGGAAGACTGCAGTAGTGGCATGCTTATCAGTCGAGCGACCACTACAGGCTGAGATTCAGAGATTTGGACGAGCAGTTACAGCAGTGGAGACAGAGAGATGAGGTCAGAGGATGGGGGTCTGGTATAAAGTGGAGGATGGGATCACACGTTTCAGAGGTCGCATGTAGGTGCCGAGTACTGGACAACTGAGAGCTGAGATTTTAGCAGAGGCTCATGCATCGACGTGCTCCATCCACCCAGAGAGTACGAAGATGTACATGGATTTACAGACGCTCTATTTGTGGCCAGGGATGAAGAAGGATATTGGGCGATTCATATCCGAGTGCTTGACCTGTCAGCAGGTCAAGACAGAGCATCAGCGACCGGAAGGGTTGCTTCAGCCACTCCCTATTCCCGAGTGGAAATGGGAGAACATCACGATGGATTTTGTGGTTGGATTACATAGGAGTCCCAGAGGTTTTACAACGATATGGGTGATTTTGGACAGACTCACCAAGTCAGCACATTTCCTATCGGTGAAGACCACTTTCACCTTGACGCAGTATGCAGAGCTTTACATTAGAGAGATTGTTAGGCTGCATGTGTCAGGCCTCGTGCTCAACTCAGAGTAAAACCACGCAAACAATAGCGGAAGCAATAAAATAATGGTTAAAATTTTCGCTTTTGGCCTGACTGAAAGATAACATAATTTAAATTACAATCATACTCAAAATATCCCAGTTTTAAAATCACTCAGTACAACAGTACAACATTTAACAAATACAAGCACTACCGAATACAACAGAAATACAATAAAGCACAGGGCATTCCCCGGCTAACAGTGCTTATACATATATGCTATACGCTAACTAGGACACTCTAACCACCTCCTGGGGCACCTCCAGCTGGGTCAACTCCACGACCAGCTGTGTAACCATGGTAACCTGAAAACACATACATAGGAAAACAACACCAGCCCCGGAGGGATATGGGGTCAAACCCCCAATACGGAGAGCAATATAAAACAGCTAATAGAAAGCAACAGATAATATGCAAATGCTATGCATGATAACAAGGCTACAACTGAAAACAGGGAGCCAAAGAATCTCAAGGAACTTCTCATCAACAGATACGAATCAACTGAACAACAGTACAACAGTGGCCATGGGGTGTGTGAGTATATGGGAGCTATCCACTCGTCTCAATACACGGCACCAGATGCAAGACATAGCTCAACCCGTTGTTGCTCAACTCATGAGATGTGGGAGCTACCCACTCCGCTCATAATGGCTAACAGATCCCAGCAGGTAGATGAGGTACGGGAGTTACCCGCTCAGCCTCTAACAGCATCCTGGTACACACAGATCAATACAAATAGGCACAAAAGGCACGGCTACAACAGATCTGAGTTCAATATGATAAATGCGTGTATGCACAACTAAAATGTCCAACACAGAACATATACAACGAAGCAAGGCATACACAGCAGCAAGCATAATCATCCATGCTCAATCCAAAGCTGTAAAACAAGCTCACATCCGTACCTCAAGATCTTCTGTGCTACAATTACTACAACGGGGTCCCGAGCAACACAGATCTCACACCTGCTAAGCCAAACAAAAATACTAGCTCAGGGTCAGTAACACAGAAACCACGAATTGGAAGCTACAAGCTCAACCCAAGTCTGTCCTACCCTTCTAACACAACAGAAGGCTCTAAACAAAGCACAAGGTAGGATCTTGACACTTACCAACGAGCTACCTCAACGGAAAACGAAATCCGACGCTTATGCTAACAGACTAGAGACGGGAGATGTCTTAGCACACCTCACCAGCTTCACGCAAGCTTCCAAAAGTAGCACCAAACGAAGCGTCCCAGCAAGAGGAGTCCAACGCTACCACTCTTACTTCAATCGGAGCTATCTACCATCGGCAATCGAAGAATATAAGGTTCGGTGAACAGTAGTTAGGGTATCGCGACAGAGTTTGCTCACGGGAAATATTCTAAGTGTTGGGAAGCAATAATGGACGAAGGAAAAGTCCTCACTTAAATAACTCAAATCTGCTCGTGTCTACTGAATAGATCCCACCGACAACTTAAGGTACAAAGCTGATTTCCCACTCAGATCTGAATTTCACAACAGATCCCTCTACAGCAAACAGATCTCGACTTACTCAAACGACGTTGCACCGCATCTACTGTTGCATCTAGACAAGTCACCCGCTACTCAAATCCGAAATGCTAACCAGCAACGCAACACTCAGATATCATCGAAATCTGAAGACCAACGCCTCAAATATGTATCTCGCTCGCTAACCAAAACACCGTCGTTCCAACTAATCGAAACGACGTAGTTTAGCTACTCACTACAGAAACACACTGGCTCACATCCAACATCTGCGAAACCAGATTCCATCACTACTGATGAACGCGATTACTCAGTGATGGCTAACACTCACATCTGATCAGTTCTCACGGGAAAACTCCAACTCTCCAGATCTGTTCCAAGGACTTAAACGAACCCGATAACTTCACCAAGAATACCAACTCAAAGCTGTTTCATCCCAGATCTGCTAAAGCCCTAATCTGGTATATGTTAACCCGATTAATTAATTCAATTAATATTATTAAACTTTCGGGTCTCACAGCATGGCATACCAGTATCTATTGTGTCACATCGGGACACCAGGTTTACATCTGCGTTTTGGAGGAGCTTACACTCCGCTTTGGGGACTAGATTGTCGTTCAGTACAGCTTTTCACCATCAGACAGATGGCCAGTCGGAGAGGGTCATTCAGATTCTGGAGGATTTTGCTGAGAGCTTGTGTGATAGACTTTCAGGGTACGTGGGATTCTAGATTGCCTTTGGTAGAGTTCATGTACAGTAACAGCTTTCAGGCATCGATTGGGATGGCTCCCTATGAGGCTTTGTACGGGAGATGGTGTAGGTATCCCGTGCACTGGGACTAGGTTGGAGAGAGAGTTTTGACTAGGCCAGAGATGGTGCAGCAGACAGCAGATATTGTGACCCGGATACGAGATCGGATGAGGACAGCACAGATCGTCAGAAGAGTTATGCCGATCTCAGACGACGAGATCTGGAGCGCTGTATGGAATCACGTATTCGTGAGGATATCGCCCATGAAGGGCGTGATACATTTTGGCCGGAGAGGCAAGCTCAATCCGAGGTTTATTGGGCCATTTGAGATTCTGGAGAGGGTTGGTATGTTGGCGTATCGAGTAGCACTACCACCCAGTCTGTCAGCGGTGCATAACGTATTTCATATTTAGATGCTGCGGAAGTACGTCCCGAATCCATCGGATGTCTTGGACTTTGAGCCACTCCAGTTAGCACCAGATTTTTCTTTCAAGGAGCGACTGGTTCAGATCTTGGCTCGAGAGGAGCGCAGGCTTAGAGCACGGTGTATTCCGATGGTCAAGGTCCGGTGGCAGAATCACTCAGATGATGAGGCTACCTGGGAGACTGAGGTCGATATGCGGACGCGCTATCCAGAGCTTTTCGATACGTAACCAAATTTTGGGGACGAAATTTCTATAAGGGGGGAGAGTTGTAACGCCCAGAGATCCTAATTACGTGAGGATGAGTGGATGACTAGGGGGATAATTATTTTAGAAAATTTATATGCCATTTCATGTAATTAAATGATAGTTTTAACGTTTCATGATGTGCATGACATGCTTTCAGCCTAAATTAGTTCCGGACGCGTGGACGAGACTAGAGGCGACCGAGATGAAAATTTATTTAAAATTTTTAAGCCTCAGATTTTTAAGAGCAAAATTTTATTATTTTAAGCAGCAATTTTCGAAAATGATATTTTTATGTAATATGACTGAGGGGAACCCGTTTTTTCACCTATACAGGCTGTTTTAATGAACTTGGCTACATTAAAAAATGGGAGGGTTTTATATTACGAAAATTGGAGGTTTAAAGTTTAAGTTTAGAATTTTATTTAACATTTTTAATTAGTGAGGGGTTAGTATGGGAAAACTCCCTTATTTTCCTAATTAAAAACATTGGAGGGGTCATTGAGACATCACTCATTTTCCTCCTGCCCTAAATTTCGAAAACCCTAGTTCCTCCCACCCTCCAAGCCTCCACTCCCTTCCCTTGGCACAATCTCCATCGAATTTTGGTTGTTTTCAAGGTGGTTTGTCCCGATCTCGCGTACTCCGCTTCGGTAACTCGTAGTTATTCGTTATTATCTAATCAAGGCATGTTCTATCTCTCTTTTTCTCACCATTTAAACTCTAATATACTGTTTTTATAATAAGGATTGCATGAATTATATGTGGATTCATTAGATCTATGCATAATGTTTGAGATCTATGCATGTTTAATAATTTTCAACACGTGTTTGATTCGTTTCTTGTCTTAATTTGGTCATGGTGGTTCAAGGGGCTTGAGGTTGGTTCACGGTGGTTCTAGGTGGTCCAGTTGTGGTCCACGGTTGGGGGTAATAGGTGGCTCGACGGCCGGAGCAAGCCAAGGCCATGTTTTGGCCGCACGATCGAGCGGCTTCGAAGCCACCTTTGCATGGCCCGTGCATGCAACTCAACCCATGGTTCGAACCATGGTGCCGTCAGGTATAACTGACTGGACCTGGGGGTGGTCCAGCCGGAAGGGCTTCGGACATGGGCCGCCGGAGCAGGGCGGCCGAAGGGGAGAAGTCTCGGGTGGTCGCTAGGGGCGGCGACGGCTAGGTTATGGTTTGAGGGTTCGGCTCAGTTGGACCGGGTGGGCCGGTTTGGCTGGACCAGATCGGTGCAGTCGAGGTTCGGGTCAAATATTTTAATTTGGGCCCAACTTATTTTATTTCTGGGTCGGGTGTTTTTATTTTAAAAAATTAATTCCAATTTTAGCGTATTGGGCCGAATATTTTTAAAGTCAAAATTTTGAAGTAAGAATTTAGTCAAGAAGGCTTTTATTCAGTCAAATTTTAATGTTTGATTTTAAAGGGAAGTATGGAGTATTTTTTATAAATTTTAAAGTTTAAATTAAAGTTTAATGGGTCAAGTCATGTCTAGGGTTATGTTTCATTTTAAGGTTAATTTTAGGCTTTTGGCTTTGAGTTAGTGGGCCAGGCACCTGAACCAGTCCTTGATCGGAGTAGAAAATATAGAAGCCCGTGAATATATATTTAATTATATATATAGTATTTTATGTATACGAATATGATAATGTTTAAATGGAAAGAATTAAATATATATTGACGGGCTAAACCTTTTAAATTATATGTTTTATGAAATGCATGCATCATGAAAGTTTTACGAAATGTTAATGGCATGTAAGAAAAGAAAAATATTTTTGAGGGATTGAAGTGATTTGTGGCAAGTTTACGATGAGCGGAATCGGGATGCCGGGCCGATGAACCTCTGTTCATGTTATTACGAGCTTATGGATCCATGTGTTCACGGCATGGTGAAGTGACAGCATAGAGGTGCGAGGGATCCCGAGGTAAGATCGGGTGAACCACATGTTTTACGATCATTCATGCACGCATGTTTTAAATTTATTTTACTCTACGTATACGCTTGTATGTGGTTTTATTATACGTATTTTGTTACTACCAGATAGAGCATGTTGGGCCTTTAGGCTCACTATGTTTAAATGATGCAGGTGATGATCCTATTGATCTTATCCCGACAGGTGGTGAGGACCTCTGAGTGCCAGTTGCAGCTGTTACTCCGTGACTAGTCTGACGTCTTTAGTTATGCTACGAAATATTTTCAGATATTTTTATCGGTCATGTTCAGGATCCGCAACTTTTACTTATTCTGATTTTTAGACGTATGGATGACTTTATGTTTTGAGATACTCATTTATTTATGTTTTAAAATGATGTTGAGAAAAGTTTTCAATGGAGGAATCATGTTTTCCTTTTATGAATGTTTATTCCGCACTTTGTTTTCAAAAAATAAATAATTTAAATTTCTAGAGTCCGGTTCTTTTCACCACAAGAGTCTCCAGTAGCTCGGGAAGCTACACCACAGACAGCGGAACACCCTGAAAACTCACGGTGACCTGAACCAATGAGACAAACGGTCAGAAAATTCAAAGAATAGCTCGCCTCAACTAACATCGTGCTTCTTCCTTCGACCATCCACCGGCCTCAAGAATGGTCGATGAAAGACGTGTTTGGAGAAAGGATTATAATGGTATCAACCTTGATCCAAGTTGATCTGCCAATATCCGGCTAATGGTTTCGAGGGATACCAGCTCGAGCTCTCAAGAACACACGATGATATAAGATTTGCCCAAAAAATAACTAACACTTGGTTATATAAAACCTAAGTACCACAGAACTGATCTACAGTGGCCACCGACCAACACGGGCCTCTAAGCTGATACCAAATCGAGACATCAAGCTTCTTTTAAGCTGAATCAAGCTCGAAAAATACAGGCCTCCTCTTAGCTGACTCCATTTCAGGACATTCAGGTCAACACGCGCACCTCAATCAGCATAGCACCAACAGATTATCTTTGCGCTACGGTACTATCAGATCAGCTCACCCTACAGTACTATCAGATCAGCTCGCTCTACGGTACTATCGGATCAGCTCAACGCTCATGCGCTCTATAATACTATTAGATCAGCTCGCTCTAAATAGGACCTTTGACTTAAAATTTAAAATAAGATGTCCAACAATAAAATAACTTAGACCCACTTTAAAGCATTTTGACTCGATCATCGACTAACCGACCCGGTCCAGCCATGATAATTTTAAAAAAATCACACATGCTAAAAATCATTTTCTAGGCATTAATTTGTCATGAAAAATTGTCAAAAATCTCATAAATCAAATAAATTCTAAAGATGCATGTTTAATAATTTTCTATACGTGTTTGATTCGTTTCTTGTCTTAATTTGGTCATGGCGGTTCAAGGGGCTTGAGGTCGGTTCACTGGTTTTTTTCACCACAAGAGTCTCCAGTAGCTCGGGAAGCTACACCACAGACAGCGGAACACCCTGAAAACTCACGGTGACCTGAACCAATGAGACAAACGGTCAGAAAATTCAAAGAATAGCTCGCCTCAACTAACATCGCGCTTCTTCCTTCGACCAGCCACCGGCCTCAAGAATGGTCGATGAAAGACGTGTTTGGAGAAAGAATTATAATGGTATCAACCTTGATCCAAGTTGATCTGCCAATATCCGGCTAATGGTTTCGAGGGATACCAGCTCGGGCTCTCAAGAACACACGATGATATAAGATTTGCCCAAAAAATAACTAACACTTGGTTATATAAAACCTAAGTACCACAGAACTGATCTACAGTGGCCACCGACCAACACGGGCCTCTAAGCTGATACCAAATCGAGACATCAAGCTTCTTTTAAGCTGAATCAAGCTCGAAAAATACAGGCCTCCTCTTAGCTGACTCCATTTCAGGACATTCAGGTCAACACGCGCACCTCAATCAGCATAGCACCAACAGATCATCTTTGCGCTACGGTACTATCAGATCAGCTTACACTACAGTACTATCAGATCAGCTCGCTCTACGGTACTATCGGATCAGCTCAACGCTCATGCGCTCTATAGTACTATTAGATCAGCTCGCTCTAAATTGGACCTTTGACTTAAAATTTAAAATAAGATGTCCAACAATAAAATAACTTAGACCCACTTTAAAACATTTTGACTCGATCCTCGACTAACCGACCCGGTCCAGCCATGATAATTTTAAAAAAATCACACATGCTAAAAATCATTTTCTAGGCATTAATTTGTCATGAAAAATTGTCAAAAATCTCATAAATCAAATAAATTCTAAAGATGCATGTTTAATAATTTTCTATACGTGTTTGATTCGTTTCTTGTCTTAATTTGGTCATGGCGGTTCAAGGGGCTTGAGGTCGGTTCACGG
>KV011208.1:7130-21264 GCA_001598015.1 Dorcoceras hygrometricum | reverse complement strand
TGTTCCCTACCAATGAAACATGGTACTTCGCATCGCAGATACTAGTCTCGAGCTCGGGCGGTCTTATCCTCATTTTGACGGCCCAATCGACTAGGAACTAATTCAGAATACATAGTGACTATTAGATGTGTTTCATGATAGCCGTCATACCCACTATCACATCTAACATACACTATAGTGCATTCTAGGTCTTTACTCAACGCAATTGTTAATCATCATACAACACAATGAAAGTAAAGAATGCCATAAATAAAATGCGAATATCATATATAAAGATCATTTCATACAAGAGTCTATGAACCCACACGCCACAAGTTGGCTAGTTGGACATCTACTCTAACAGCAGGCACACTAGGTAAGATCTGATCCTACGTTGAGTCAACGTTAGTCAAATCTATGACTACTGAATTATCTGTCAGATCTTGTTTAGCATTGTTGTGTGGTGTGTCCAGTGCTGGTTCCATCTTTGCTGAATGTCTTTGTTGTGCCACATCATCATCTAAGTCATCACTGCTGGATGATTCTAGACGTGTACATAGATCGTTAAGGCTCGCAGCTGAATTGGATCTAAAACTTGTCTCATCAAAGACAACGTGTGCTGACTCTTCAACAGTTAAACTTTGATTGTTGAATACTCGATAAGCCTTGCTCACTGCTGAGTAGCCTAGAAAGATACCTGCATCCGATTTTGCATCAAAAGTTGTTAGTTGCTTCTTACCATTATTATGAATGAACCATCTACACCCAAACACCCTGAAATATGAAATATCAGGTTTCTTGCCACTCCAGATCTCATATGGGGTTTTACCGTGCAACTTATTAATCATAGATCTGTTCTGAGTGTAGCAAGCTGTGTTAGCTGCTTCTGCCCAGAATTTTTGTGAAATACCAGAATAAGCAATCATAGATCTAGCAGCTTCTTTTAAAGTACGATTTCTCCTCTCAGTAAGCCCATTATGCTGAGGAGTTCTAGCTGCTGAAAGCTCATGCTTTATCCCAATGTCTTCTAGGTAAGAAGTTAATTTAGGATTTAAAAATTCAGTACCACGATCACTTCTTATCGTGTTGACTGTACAAGATCTGTCATTTTGCAAACGTTTTAAAAGGCGTATCAGCTGGTCAGTGGTATCAGATTTTGCCTTTAAAAACAACACCCAAGTATATTTAGTAAAATCATCAATAACAACTAGGGTGTAGTTCGTTCCCCCTAAGCTAGTTACGGGAATAGGACCAAAGAGATCCATATGTAAAAGCTCTAAGCTTCGGAAGGACATTTACCGCCTTTCTTTTTAAAAGTAGATTTGATTTGTTTGCCAAGCTGACATGCGGCACAGATCTTGTCTTTTGAAAAATTGATTTTGGACAGACCAGAAACCATTTCATGCTGACTCAAATGAGCAAGAGTTTTAAAGTTTAGATGGTTCATTCGCTGATGCCACAACCAGCTCTTGGAAGAGTTGGCTGCTAAGAAAATTTGTTCAGATCCCATGGGTTCTGACCAATTGATAATGCAGGTATTCCCCGATCTTTTCTACCGATACAGTCAGTCCTTCTGGACTCTGAACTGTGCATGTGTGTTGTTGAAAATTAACTATGTAACCCTTGTCACATAGCTGACTAATGCTAATCAAATTATAACGCAATTTATCAACAACTAAGACATCTGATATATAAATGTTACCATGTGATGGTCCCAGAAATAGGATCCATAAGTAAATAGGATTTCAGAAGGGGGGGGGGGTTGGAATGAACTCCTTCGATTTTTGAAATCTTTTAAAATGCCTTGCAGCACGGCTTAACTTAAGTCCGAGTTACCAGACTTAAGGTATCTCAGTTTTATGCAAGTTTCTCGGTTAACTTGAAAAGTGCGGAATAAAACCGATTGACTTGTGAACAGTAGATAAACACAATATATATAAGTGCAGTATAAAAGATGAGGGTTCATTTACAACACTTGTATATTTTTCGAACTGCTTTGCACAGCAAGTTCGTTACAGACTCAATTGATTTAACAATGAATACAAAGCTATGAGTACTGTAAAATCTCTGGTTTCTTAAACAAAGAAACTCGATTCAAGGAATGAACCAGAGATTGAAACTCGAAGGTATAACAATGAATATCAACGACTGAAGATTCTTCGAGTGGTTGAGCTTTTTGAATGCTTTCAACGAAGGGTAAGCTCTAGAGAGATTTTGACAGCGCGATCGCAATATGATAATAGCGAAGGATGATTTCTTCAATCCAGCTTCTTGTATTTATAGGTTTCGATTGCAACGGTCATAAATGCTTCAAAGGAAAATAAATCCCGTTTGAATCACTGTCAAATAGTACACCGTAATTACTGCTCCACTACAAGGTAAATTTCTCATTTACAGAGCCAATTTGTCGTATTTCCATTTCTGTGCAAATAATGAAAAACGGCCTCTGTACATCGTACTATTTACCCAAAATAGTACCTACCTTGTCTCCTTAATTCCAGGAAATAGTACGATTCCACAAATCTTTTCCATTTTGAGTATACAATCGTATTTGAATCAATTTGAACTTGCGCCTGAAATTTCTCTTCACCAGCTTCAACACCTTCGTTGTTTATGAGGTTGCGACTGGAAGATGTTTAAAGTATGCACCGACTGGTTTCCTTTATACCACGTGCATTTTTCCTCGACTGGTTCTTTATAAATCCAACGACAGATTAGTTAAAACGCTGACGTTTTAACTTATCCATACGACATCGTTTTGCTAAAAACCCTCGACTGGTTAAATATAGCACTGTAGCTCTCGACTGGTTCTACAAACCATCGACTAGATTCACAAATAACTGTATCTCTCGACTGGTTCCAATACGGTGTCTCTTCAACTTATTTAAACGCTGTTGTTTTGCACAAGCTAATATTTGAATTCTTGCGTCTGATCATATGAAGCACTGTAGCTTGCGTCTGGATATAAAAACACTGTAGCTTGCGTCTGGTAAAGCAAACCACTGTAGCTTGCATCTGGTTTTTCCATCGACTGAATCAATAACCCTGCGTCTGAATATCCAGATTTAACTTGTCATTTTGTTATCACCAAAACCATAAATTTTATCCTAACAATTTCCCCCTTTTTGGTGATGACAAAACCTAGCAGCCGAGATAAATGAATAGACAGAAGTAAATTGCACACGAACTGCAGAATTAAAATTTTCATTCACTGAGAAAATAGTACAAAAGATTTGTACAAGTGATTTTAGTCAAAATCCTCTTCTCCTCTTAAATGCTCCACTTCTGCTAAGCCTCCTTTCTCTTCTTTGTCTATCTCTTTCTCTTTCCCGTCTGTCTGCCTCACGAATTCTTTCCGCGGTCTCTTCCAACTCTTCCAAACTAGCAACATGTCCACTATCTCGAATTTGATCTGCAGGAGGTGGTTGGAGAGGTCTGCTGCTACTTCCAGGAAGTGAATGGGGAGGTATGATGCTACTTCCTTCCCCATTTTTGGCATCACCGCCTCTAATATAGTCAACGAGATCACCAATTTGGGTGGAAAGGCTAAGAAGATCTGCTGGTATTTTGGCTTGAAACTCCAATTGTTCATTTCTTATAGCAGCAACCTGCCCGTCCAATAAAAGAAATTTTGCATCAAGCGCATTGAACCTACTCCTGTCTGCCAGTGAGTTTGTCTCAGCAGAAACACCTTGGGCCAAAACAGCTTTCTTCAATTCATTTAAGCGAAGCAACTGAACATCATCTTGAGTTTGGCCTTCTTGTCTCGCACCCTGTATAAGACTTCGTAAGTAGTCATTTTGGTGACCCAGAGAGGTTTGAAGACTTCGTTCAGTGCTATGGAGTCGAGATAAAATTTCACTATTAGCATCATCCATACGCTGAGAGAGAGAAGATTTCAAATCAACCAAAAGAGAAGAGAGATCAACAGTAGCAGCTGGTAGTGAAGTCCGAGCCTCCGTAGTGTCATCCAGGCGAAAATCATTGGAATCAAAATGCATTTGAGAATCACTGGACGAACTTGTAGACTCTTGTTGCTGAGGAATAGAAGGAGAAGACTCTGGACTCTCAACAATGTACAATAGCTCCTCCTGATCAAAAGAATCATCCTTTTGCAAAATTGGAGAGGGAGATCGGTAGACGGTAGATGTCAGGCCCCGTGCTAATTACTAACAATTAACACATAATAAGCGCAAAACACGGAAGCTTAAAATCAGGGCTTAAAAATTTTTCGAAATAAAATGGGCCTGAACTACAATTCATACATTCAAAATAGCGATAATGAAAATACAAGTTAATTCAAACTTCAACCCAACAGCATAAAAATCAAATGCCAATCCCCAAATACATGATAACACGGGGCATCCCCCGGTTCAATACATATCATATATAGACTGGGACTCAGGGACGCGGGGATCGACCAGCTGAACTTCCACTCGGTCCAGCTTGGTTACCTGAAGTACCTGCAAATGGGCAACGCAGGCCCACACAAGACAAAAGCAGGAAACAAGTATGAGGTCAAGCCTCAGTACCAAGAGCTATCAAAGCAGATAAACATGCAACATGCTATAAATCAATGCTATGAATGCATGAGGCTGTCAAGGAAATCAGTCAACTAGGCCCGGTGTAACAACCGGCAAATCATATCAGGTCGCCTCTATACCCCGGCCAATCAACCAGGGAATCATCGGTCCGTGATTTATCGGGACCCGTCGGTCCTCACAGCTCAGTGGTAGACGCTCGCAACTGGCAGTCCCCACTCCGATGATAACGTTGAACTGGTGCACAACACAGCTGTTGGCCAGCTCCAACGTGGCTTGGGTCATCAATCAAATCTGTCAAAGGCCCAATATGTATGCATGTATGCCAATAAATATCAATACTCTATGCATACACTTCATAATACGTGAAATAGAAACATAATTCAATCAATTCAATTCAATTCCATATACCAGATTCACGCAAATCACATAACAGACATCTCACGAATTCATAGCCTGAAATATACGCACGTTCATGTGCCAACTGCTAAAGGCTGCTCGATTCGTACCTTAAATCCACAAATTCTACCTCACTGATC
Organism: Dorcoceras hygrometricum; assembly: GCA_001598015.1. Classification (NCBI taxonomy): domain Eukaryota; kingdom Viridiplantae; phylum Streptophyta; class Magnoliopsida; order Lamiales; family Gesneriaceae; genus Dorcoceras; species Dorcoceras hygrometricum. The sequence goes on along the minus strand of KV011208.1, from coordinate 16,205 downwards.
GAATTGGAAATGGAAGAAACTCACGGCCAGCGAAACAGGTTCCTCCTACTTCGAAATTCACGGCAGAAAGTTCCTGGAAGCTTAATCTGTTCAAAGTCCCAAGAATTAACTCAACTCAAGCACAAATCTGAACCTGCGTTCTCTAAGACTTACGGCCAGAACACTACGCAAGTTCCATTCAGCTACGCAGGTACTAACAGAAAGAGAAAAGGTTCCAAATAACGAAGAATACTCACCCAAAGAATGGAAACGCACGGCGCAACCTACTGCCCGAAACTCAGCAGCTTCGCGCTCTATATACAGCTCAAAACAGCCTCCAAGATTGGTAGGAAAAGAAAGGTCTTTTCAAGAGGTTTCCAACGCTACCAAGAACTCGAAAAACGGAGGTCGGAATCAACGGATTATATCCTCTACTCAAAAATCTACAAAGCAAGTCAAACACCGAAAAAACAGAGTTCTACAACTCAAAATATCGCAAAACAGATCCCTCGCACAAACACTAAGTCAAAAACAGATTTCACGCTAAACTAAATCCCGCGCAAGCCTCAAAACAACAACGCACAGCGACAACACCGCGGAAATATCTGCTTACGTAAGCAAGTCTGATCACTATACTAGTCGCGCGCAACATAACAGATCTGCATACATCATCAAGTCTGGTCCAATATTACGCTAGGATCAGATCTCTCCTGAAACGACGACGTAAGGAACTCCTTGCTAACAACCAGATCTCTCATTAGCAATGCTTGCGTCATCCACACTAAGCAACCACGCGATGCTGACGTCATCAGATTTGTTATCAGTTTGCACCAAAAGATCTCTCCTACGACTCAATGCGATCACCATCCAGCGACGCTTACGTCACACATGAGAGCTGCTTACGTCATGAGATCTGAATTTCAAAAGAACAACGCATTCATTTCTCACGTTCTTCTCGACCACCAGATCTCTTCAAAACGACACCGTGTTATCCAAATTTCTCGGTGCTTTTCGAAATGCTAAGGAGATACAGATCTCATTCAAAATTTAAACAAATCTCACCAACATATATATGACCAGATCTCAGGATACCAGATTTCTCAATCAATTCGAACAGATTCCACCAATAATCGAAATTCCAGAAATCTTATTTCTTACTTCTCGTGATTAATCTAACTCAAAATCCGATTAATCACTAATTTGAAATCTGAATCCTCACAGTAATCGTCTTCATAGATGACATCTTGGTGTACTCGAGGAGCAAGAGAGAGCACAAGGAGCATCTGAGACTAGTATTGCAGAGGTTGAGAGACTCGCAGCTCTATGCCAAATTCAGCAAGTGAGAGTTTTGGCTCGACAGGATTATCTTTTTGGGTCACGTGATTTCAGCACAAGGGATTTCTGTAGATCCGAGCAAGGTCGAAGCAGTGCTTAACTGGGAGAGACCTCAAAACGTTTCAGAGATCCGTAGTTTCTTGGGGTTGGCCGGCTACTATAGGCGTTTCATTGAGAAGTTTTCTTCGATAGCCAGGCCTATGACGCAGTTGACTCAAAAAGATAAGATATTTGTATGGACTGATGAGTGCGAGTACAGTTTTCAGACGCTGAAGGAGAAGTTGACTACTGCTCCTGTTTTGGCCCTACCGTCTGGCTCCGGAGGATTTGTTGTGTGCTCCGATGCTTCTCTGAATGGTTTAGGGTGTGTTCTGATGCAGAACGGGTACATGATTCAGGTGGAACCGCAGATTGTGATGGACATCAGGGAGGCGCAGAGGACCGACCCCTATATCCATGAGTTGAGGATTAAGGCGCAGTCTGGTCAGTCTGATGATTTCTCTGTTGCTTCGGATGGATGTTTGAGGTTCAGAGGGAGATTAGTAGTTCCGAACCTGATTGATCTGAAGGAGACCCTCATGAATGAAGCACATTGTAGTCGGTACAGTGTGCATCCAGGCGAGCGAAAGATGTACCATGCCTTGAAGTCTCACTACTGGTGGACAGGTATGAAGAGCGACATTTCTGCTTTTGTTGCTAGATGTCTGAATTGCCAGCAGGTCAAGGCTGAGAGGATGAGACCTGGTGGTTTGTTGCAGAGTTTGGAGGTGCCCCAATGGAATTGGGAGCACATCGCCATGGATTTTGTGACCCATCTACCTCGATCGAGTAGGGGATGTGATGCGATTTGGGTTGTGATTGATAGACTTTCGAAGTCAGCCCATTTCATTTATGATGTGAGGTGTTCGATGAAAAAGATGGCGAAGTTGTACATCGACCATGTGGTTAGATTGCATGGAGTTCCGGTTTCCGATAGTGCTGACAGAGATCCGAGGTTCACTTCTCGCTTTTGGAAGAGCTGCAAGCAGCAATGGGTTCGAGATTGGCGATGAGCACAGCCTATCACCCATAGACAGACGGACAGTCTGAGCGGACTATCCAGACTTTAGAGGATATGTTGCGAGCAGTGGTGATGGATTTCAGTTGTGGCTGGCAGGATTCGTTATCCTTAGTCGAGTTTTCGTATAATAACAGCTACCAGGTAACTATTGGAATGGCTCCGTTTGAGGCGTTGTATGGTCGAAAGTGCAAATCCCCGATTTGTTGGGAAGAAGTTGGCGAGAGACAGCTTTCTACACCGGAGTTTGTTTAGCACATGAAGGATCAAATTGAGTTGATTCGGAGTAGAATGAAAGCTGCCCAAGACCGTTTCTCGAGCTATGCTAATAGAAGACGTCGACCGTTAGAGTTTGAGGTTGGCGATCGTGTCTTTCTCAAGATTTCTCCTTTCAAGAGCGTGATGAGATTCAGATTTAAAGGCAAATTGGCTCCCAGATTCGTTGGTCGCTTTGAGATTATCGAGCGGATTGGACAATTGGCTTATAGACTGAGGCTTCCCGAGGAGTTAGCCGTGATGCATGACGTGTTTCATGTGTCAATGTTGAGAAAATATGAGCCGGATCCGTCCCATGTTTTGAGAACTGACGAAGTTGAGCTGGATTCTGCCTTGAGTTATGTCGAATATCCGGTGCATATCTTGGATAGGAAGGAGAAACAGCTGAGGAACACGATAATTCCGTTGGTGATGGTCCAATGGAGCAAGCATGGCCGAGAAGAAGCAACCTGGAAAGTTGAGGAAAAGATGAGAAAGAATTGGCCTCATCTGTTTGAGCACTGACCGTGCAGAATTTCCAGGTAAATTCTGGTTTTGCTTTGAATTTGATGAGTTGTTTGTGCTGATTTGCATGTTTGATTGTTTCTACCTTGGTTTGTCTTTGATTTCGAGGACGAAATCTCTTAAGATGGGGAGAATGTGAGGAATCAGATTTCTTATTAGTGATTAATCGGATTTTGGGTTAGATTGGTCACGGGAATCAAGATTTTCGATTTCTGGAATTTCGAATTTTTGGTGAAATCTGATTTTGTGGAGGAATGATGTGAATTGATCGATTTTGATAGAGATCTGTTTCTTCTTAGCGTTACGAGAAGCACCGTGAGATTTGGATAAAACGGTGCCGTTTTGGAGAGATCTGGTTGTCGAGAATGGCGTGGGAAATGAATACGTTGTTCTTTTGAAATTCAGATCTCAGTGACGTGAGCAAATCTCATGGGTGACGTAAGCAAAGCTTATGCAAGAACGTGATAGCGTTCATGTGAGGGATCTGGTCTCGCTACGACGTCGTTTTGTTGTGCGTTGCCAAGCGAGAGATCTGGTTTCGCGTGAGGGATCTGTTTTTGCTCATGCGACGTCGTTTTGTGCATTGCGCGTGTTTAAGCGCTGAGATCTGTTTGAGTTTAAGCGCTGAGATCTGGTGCCTATACGCCGTCGTTTTGGAGTTACACTTAGAGCATTCCAGACCTAATATTTCTTATCCTCAAACTCGAAACCCTCGAAATAGCTACTGTTCACCGTCACTTTCTATCGCCATTTTCCGTTGATTCCGACCTCCGTTTTTCGAGTTCTTGGTAGCGTTGGAAACCTCTTGAAAAGACCTTTATTTTCCTACCAACCTTGGAGGCTGTTTTGATCTGAGACGAGAGTGCGAAGCTGCTGAGTTTCGGGCAGTAGGTTGCGTCGTGCATGCTCTTCCTAGCGTGAGATTTTGGGTGAGGTTTCTTTCGTTGATTTGAGCTTTGTTCTGGTATGTTAGTACCTGCGTGAATATTTGGAGCTTGAGGTTAGCTCTGGCCGTAGGTATTTGAGAGAGAATGTTAGATCTGAGCTAAGATATTAGCTACCTTGTACAGATTCAGTTTCCAGGATTTTTGGTTGCGCTTTGCCGTGAATTTTCAAGGGCCGTGAACTTGAGTTAGTTGCTGGCCGTTTCTTGTGAAACCAGTTAAGGTATTTTGAGCAATTGAGGTATGAATTGAGCAGCCCTTAGCAGTTGTGAGCTTGAACATGTCTATAATTCGATGTTGTGAAATATGTGGCTTTTATGCTATGTGCCTACGTGAACCAGTTGCTGATTTTGTTTGAGTATGCATACTGTTTTTACGTTTAGGCATTTTATGAATTGAGCATGGATATTGAATGGCATTCATGCATACATCTTGAGCCTGATTTACAGATTTGATTTGATAACCTGTTTGGGTGCCACGTTGTGACTGGCCGACTGTTGGGTCGTGCCCGAAAAGTTCAACGCTATCGTCGAAGCGGTGACTACCGGATACGAGTGTCTAACACCGAGCTGTGATGGGCTGACGGGCCTCGATGATCACGGACCGATGATTTCCCGGTTGATAGACCGTGGTATAGAGGCGACATGATATGATTTGCCGGTTGTTGCACCGGCCTAGCTGACTGATTTCCTTTGACAGCCTCATGCATTCATAGCATTGATTTCTAGCATGTTGCATGTTTATCTGCTTTGATAGCTCTTCGTACTGAGGCTTGAACTCGTACTTGTTTCCTGCTTTTGTCTTGTTTGGGTCTGTGTTGCCCATTTGCAGGAGCTTCAGGTAACCAAGCTGGGCAGAGTGGAAGTTCAGCTGGTCGATCCACACGTCCCTGAGTCCCAGTTTATATATATGATATGTATTGAGCCAGGGGATGTCCCGTGTTATCATGTATTGGAGGATCTGTATTTGAATCGATATTTTGTTGTTACCTGTTGTGCATGAGTTTGAGTCGACTCATATTTTAATTATTGATATTTTGAATGTATGAATTGAGTTCAGGCCCATTGTATTTTGAAAAATTTTTAAGCCCTGATTTTAAGCTTCCGTGTTTTTGCGCTTATTATGTGTTAATTGTTAGTAATTAGCACGGGGCCTGACATGAGTAGTGCTTCGTAAGAGTTAGGTAGCTGAGTTATGATACTGGGGCTTTAGAATTAAGCTGTTTGAGTTCAGATTTGAGTTGATAATTAGATATCTTAGCAGATTCGAGCTTTTAGTGGCTTCGGTTGTGTTCGCCGTGAAACTGCTTGGACAGCAGATTTGAGTTAGTTGCTGCTCCCTGTTTGTGGTGAGATCTGTTGAGGTAGAAGCTGATTGAGGTACGAATTGAGCTATATATTAAGCAGTTTTCGATATCAGCTTTGGGAATATTTCTATCGTGTATCGCCGGTGCCAAGAGATTGCACGGACAATGAGCGGCTCCTGGCAGGCTTCTAGAGGCGAAGGGGCACATTAATGAACCGATCCCACACTGGAATGAGAGGGATTACAAGACTGGGAAGTTATAGATGTAATTGAGGTTAGTTGAGAAAGGCTTATCAGATTTAATTGGTACTACTCAACCAACAAGATGCATATTTTTTTCGGGAGCTCGTCACTTAATAACTCCAAAGTTAAGCGTGCTTGACTTGGGACAATTTTGGGATGGGTGATCTCGTGGGAAGTTTCTCATGGTGCATGCGAGTGAGGACAAAAACACGTTGGAAATTCCAGTGTTGGTACAGTGGGGGCAGTCGTTAAATCTGGGGCGTTACAGAATGTTTCGGAAATTCGTAACTTTTTGGGATTGACTGGCTATTACCGACGCTTTATCGAGGGATTTTCTCGTATAGCCAAGTCCATGACACAGTTTACTAAAAAATATAGGATATTTTTTTTGTCAGAGGAGTGCGAGAACAGCTTTCAGATGCTGAAAGAGAAGCTGACCACCGCTCCCGTGTTAGCATTGCCTTCAGGTTCAGGAGGTTTAGTGGTATTTTCTGATGCATTGCTTCATGGATTGGGCTATGTTTTGATGTAGAATGGACGAGTCATTGCTTTTGCGTCCCGACAACTGAAGCCTCACGAGACTCGATACCAGTTTCATGATTTGGAGTTGGCGGCTATTGTGTTTGCATTGAATATATGGCGTCATTACCTTTATGACGAGCAATTTGTGGTGTACGCCAACCACAAGAGGTTTCACTTTCTATTTTCCCAATCCGACTTGAATATGAGACAGCGCAGGTGGATGGAGCTGCTCAAGGGTTTTGACTACGAGATACAATATCAAGCAGGAAGGATGAATTTTGTTGTCGATGCCCTTAGCAGGAAATCCCAAGTTTCGATGCATGCATCTCTGAGTATCTCGAAAGTCCATGAACATTTGGGGATGATGGGTTGGCGATTTTACCCAGGCGACGATTACTTTGTGGTTTCCACTTTTCAGGTCAAACTGCATATGGTGTCAGACATCAGGCAGCACAGACAACTGACCCGTACATACACAAGTTGAAGGTGAAGGCACAATAAAGTAATTTGGATGACTTTTCTATTGCTTATGATGGGTGCTTGAGGTTTCAGGGTAGGTTATGGGTACCTATCTTATTGACTTGAGGGAGATGATCGTGAGAGAAGCTCATTATAGTCGCCACAGTGTCCACCCTGGTGTGAGAAAGATGTATCACACTTTGAAACCACACTATTGGTGGGCGGATATGAAGAATGATGTTGCAGAATTTGTGGCTCGTTGTCTAAATTTCCAGCAGGTCAAAGAAGAGAAGATGAGACCTGGTGGTATCTTGCAGAGCTTAGAGGTGCAACAATGGAATTGGGTGTTGGGGATCCGGATCCGCCCCCCGGCTAGGCAGCGGAAGAACAAATAATGAAGGCCGGGAGACGATCAATACGAAAAACAGACAATTCAATAATCGTCATACATAGGGTGTTCAAAGATGAATTACCTTGCTGGCACTTGTGCCTGGCTCCAACCGGTATTACAAGAATCCGGCTCTTCTCGGTAGATTGCGGTAGATTGTCGCCAATCCGGTCCACGACCAGAACCGAGACTCCTTAGTCAGGCTGCACTAGAAGCGCTGACGAGATCAGCACGAACGGATTCTCCTCGTCGAATTGGCCGGAAACTATTTTTCCGGCGAAGACGGCGGCGGCGGCGGTGGCGGCATGAGAGTGAGGAGGGTGGCGGCTAAAGCAATTAGGTTTAGGGTTATAAATGTAGTTGTTTTCAATGAAGTCATTAAGTCTAATTAAATAGACTTAATGATGTACTTGGACCGGTCCAACGGGCCCGGGTCCAAATGACGATATCTATCGCTGCGACTTCATCGTAACTCCGATCGCCGATCAGATCGGACCGATCGACTCAGTTTCCAAAAATGAATGTTATGATGTGAAAAACAATTTTTTAGATCATCTAACCCTAAATTGCAAAATGACCGTTTTGCCCCTCAACAGCGTCAAATCCCGGTTTGACCCCTGTTGACTTTTAGGAAGTCGCACTCCCCAAAATCCTCTTCTCGTGCTCAACACATTGAGCTGAGTATCCGTGCGGGAATCTCAAATCTAGTACTTGTGTGACCCTCAATGGTTCAGGGATACAGCTAGCCGTGGGCCCACAACCATTGTAGCTCCGGAATCACAATTCCGGACCTGCCCAACGGATCATGGTAAAGCGTCTAGCAACATCGCCCCATGATCCCCTAGGTATCACTGATAGTGCCTGCAAAAACCAGTCGGTCGTGGTTAGCGTACAGTACGGTCCTTTCAATCCATATATCCCGATCAGATCAACGACCATTGGTAAATCGAGAGTCTCTATAGATCCGATAGCTATGCACACATCTTGGAGATCAGAATAGTGACATCGCGAGTGTAACTAGGTAAAAACATTTACCTAAAACACTTCTAGTACTCTGGCCAGAGATTTATACACTATTATCCCCTCAGATAGCATAGGATATCCACGCATGTCTACGAGCGGTGAATCCTCGACAACGATGCATCGACTCCTACATGCATCGGGGTCTCACCCAATCCCGACGCCTTTTATGACCCCAAGTGAGTCGGCAAACGGGTCAAAGTGAGACACCTATCATGTAGAGCCTCAATGACGTTTTGAGTCGTGAGGACTAATCAGTACAACCAAGACCTCGGACTTATCCACTCGACAAATGGTAACCACTTGGAAAGTCCGAACGAGGGTAGTTCGATAGATCACCAGGTCACTATCTATCTGCATGCTCAGAACATCACAATGCTCCCTACCAATGAAACATGGTACTTCACATCGCAGATACTAGTCTCTAACTCGGGCGGCCTTATTGTTGAGGTGCAATAATTGCCCCTGCTAGGTAGAGCGATCGAAACGTGGCGCTTGTGTTGCATACGGTTTAAAAGATTGGAGTTGCACCGTTACCACCAGCTATAGCTTTTGGTAAAGCGGCAAGCGCTCGGGTCCTACGAACTTGGTACTCAGTAGCCAAGGTCACGGGTTCGGTTACCACCAGCTATAGCTTTTGGTAAAGCGGCAAGCGCTCGGTCCTACAATTGGTATCAGAGCCAAGGTCACGGGTTCGATTCCCATTGATTGCAAGGAGTGCAATTATTGGGAGGGGGATTGTTGAGGTGCAATAATTGCCCCTGCTAGGTAGAGCGATCGAAACGTGGCGCTTGTGTTGCATACGGTTTAAAAGATTGGAGTTGCACCGTTACCACCAGCTATAGCTTTTGGTAAAGCGGCAAGCGCTCGGTCCTACAATTGGTATCAGAGCCAAGGTCACGGGTTCGATTCCCATTGATTGCAAGGAGTGCAATTATTGGGAGGGGGATTGTTGAGGTGCAATAATTGCCCCTGCTAGGTAGAGCGATCGAAACGTGGCGCTTGTGTTGCATACGGTTTAAAAGATTGGAGTTGCACCGTTA
>KV011207.1:34207-45905 GCA_001598015.1 Dorcoceras hygrometricum | reverse complement strand
GGATACTTGTTCTTCACTGTCGCTTTGTTCAACTGCCGAAATTCAACACACATACTCATAGATCCATCTTTCTTCTTCACAAACAGAATCGGAGCTCCCCAAGGCGACATACTCGGTCTAATGAAGCCTTTCTCAAGAAGATCTCTCAACTGATCCTTGAGTTCTTTCAACTCTGTTGGCGCCAATCGATACGGGGCTCTATAGATCGGGGCTGTACCACTCACCAACTCTATACTGAAGTCAATCTCTCGTCTTGGAGGAAATCCAGGAATCTTATCTGGAAACACATGTGGGAACTCTTGAGCAATCGGAACATCGCTCAACTCCACTCTCGACTCACGGGAAACATCTAGGGCATAGATCATAAACCCTGAATTCTCTAGCGACAACAAACTAAACATCTCCATGGCGGACACCATAGGAATCTTAGGTCGCGAATCAGCACCATAGAACTCCCATTTCTCTCCTGATCGAGGTCTAAACCTCACCACACCATGGAAACAATCAACGATCGCTCTATTATCAGTCAGCACATACCCAAAATGCAATCAAAATCTCGAATTCCCAAAACAATCAGATTTGTCATCAAAACATGCTCATCAAATCTAAATCAAGCAATCCAACACCACCTCTCGGGACAACAGACTCACACCAGTAGGGGTGGACACGGAGACAACATCACACAGTGGGGAAGAACTCAACCACGCTCATACACAAACAACTCAGAAATGAAGGAGTGTGATGCTCCAGTGTCAATCAAAACTCGTGCAGGAAAATCAAAGATAAAGCATGTACCTTGAATCACTCCTGTAGGTATCTCATCAGCCTGCTCTCTCGTCAAGGCATTCGCTTGAGCATGTTGCGGTCCCGAAAACTGAGGTCTCGAAGGTACTCCAAACTAGAAGGCTCACGAGGTTGGAATCCTGAACGTTGGGACGGAACAAAAGGCTGATGTCGCTGCGAAGAACCACCAACGGAACCTTGCTGCGACTGACCCAAAGACTTCCCTCCCATCAAAGGACACGCTCAGATGACAAAGACCTCGAACTCCACGACACTTCGAAGTCTCATGCTTCCCTCTGCACTGTCCACAAAATGCACCGCCATAACTACTGCCACCAGAACTCACAGAACTAGAGGAACTCGAATGCGCCTTCTTCTTAAACTGTTTGCCTCGCGGTTTGAACCTCTGATGATTCGATTGCGACACATCTTGAATCGGTTGAAAAGAGCGCCCCACCGAAGGCTGAACCAGAGCCTGTGCCTCCAAAAAAACCTCTCCTCAATATCTACAGCCCTATCCACGGCCTCAGCATAAGTCGCAGGTGAACCAGACAACACCATCCGGAAAACATCTGGCCTCAAACCCTCCAGAAACTTGTTCCTCTTAGTCCTCTCCTGGTTAGCTACATGGGGAACGTACATCAAAAGCGAAGAAAACTTTCTTGCATACTCAGCTACTTTCATATTCCCTTGCTTCAGGTTGTCGAACTCTCGCTCATGAATGTTGTAGTAGGACTCTGGGGTATACTCCTGTCGGAACGATGCACAGAAGCTCTCTCAAGTAATCATAGCCCCACTCTCACGCAAGATACGGGAAGTACCTCTCCACCAGCGCTGTGCATTATCTCTCAACTGCAACACCGCTAGCTTCAACCTCTTCTCAGGAGCGTACTCCAAGGTATCAAACAATTCTTCCGTCTGAACTAGCCAACCCTCGGCCATCAAACCTCCTTCGGCGCCCGCGAACGTAGGCGGATTCGTCCGCTGAAACCTCGCTAGAACTAACTCCATCTCGCCAAATTGTCTCGTCACATCCTCAACCTCTGCCTGTCTCTCTCGACGACGCAAAGAAATGTTCTGCCGAATGACCTCATCACTATCCGAGGCCCTAGACTCCTCAGCGGAACGTTAGCAGTCCTACCTCTACCTCTTCTCGGCGGCTTCTAATCAAATCTCAAGGTAAGAAATAACAGCAGATAATCACAGAGGCAAGTAAAATAATCACATAAGCCACAGATTCAATCAAAATCGAGTGTGATCAAAGGAAAACGAGATTATCCCAGTTTAAGCTCTGATACCAAAAGTGTGAGGCCCCGTGCTAATTAACAATAATTAATAGCACAATTAAGCACATAAACGCGGAAGCATAAAATAGGGCTAAAAATTTTCGAAATAAACTTGAGCCTGAACCAAATCATGTCTTCAAAATAGTCTTAATCAAAATACGAGTTAAATCAAAACTCATTCAACAACAGGTAATCACAACTCAATTCAACAACGATCCCCCAAATACTTACAACCTCAGGGCATCCCCTGGATCAATAATTAATAAAATATAACTGGGACTTCGAGGAAATGGGGATCGACCAGCTGGGTTTCCAGTCTGTCCAGCTTGGTTACCTGAAAATCCTGCAAATGGGCAACGCAGACCCAAACAACACAAAAGCAGGATAAGTATACGAGGTCAAGCCTCAGTACGAATGAGCACTAATATAACATCAAATCATAAACAAACAGTATTCTAAGTCATGAATGCATGTGGCTGTCAAAGAACATCGGTCATCAAGGCCTGCTAATCAGCTGGCATTAATCTCAATCGAGCCTCTATACCTGCACAGTGTAGCAACCGGGGAAATCATCGGTTCGTGATCTTCAGGCCCGTCAGCCATCACAGCTCAGTGGTTTTCAGACACAACTGATCAGTTGGTCACCACTCCGATGATAGCGTTGTACCTTTCAGGCACGACACATCTGTCGGCCGATCACAACGTGGCTCTATCTCAGGTTCTCAATCGATCAAAGGCTCAATATGTATGCATGAATGCCATGAAATTCAAATCTGATTTCAACATTCATATAATACATAAACAGAACATATCGATTCAATCAAGCTGTTCTCATAAACACAGAATTCACATAGCACAGATTTCATGCCTCGAATACTAGCACGGTATGTCTAAGCTGTTAACAAAAGCTCAACTCGTACCTTCAATTCTCAGTATGCTACCTCAACAGATCTCACCAGGCACAGAAATTACAGCCCGTTCAAAATTGCTACCTTGCTGGTCACGTTCAATACAGCAGGGACTTCCCTGGAGCTCAATTCCAAAAGCTCAAGAACTCTCGGGTCTAGCTTCGCAAAAACGTTCGATCAACACTGCTACTTCGCGTTCCTCTCTAGCATCGACTCAGGCCACCTAAATGGTATCAATTGAAAGAGCTACTCAAGACGAGCTCAACGCCACCAGTCTCGCTCCAAACAACGGTAGAAATCGACGGCAATTCACCGGAGAAGTGTTCGAATGAACAGTAACTATCGAGGGTTTACTGGAGAAAATGATGAGAAATATCGGGTTCAAAATACGTTAAGTGTTGGGCAGCACTTGGTATATAACTCCTTGAACCACTGCTGTTCTAAGCAATTCAGATCTCTGCTTATACTAAGGCAAAAGCCCTCTCAAAGCTGACTCCAGCTCTTGCTCACTGCTGATACAATTCAGATACCCCAACGCCCTTCTAACTCATATAGCAAACGACGTCGCACCAACTAATCAAAACAACGTAGCAGAGCTTCAACAGTTGCAACAGATCTCTCGCTAGCAACATCTGAATAGCGCTAGCAACCAGTGGTCAACTCAGCTGTTGACTAACACGCAACAACTTCTCACGCCCGCGCGCTAACGCTAACAGCTGCTTCTCGCTACACTCTCACTGCTGAGTTGACTAGTGTTGACATCTGATCACGCCACTACTGAATACCAAAATCTGAACCACGCTACTGCTGCCTTCTTCCCTAATCCAAAACGCTGTCGTTCCAACTAATCCAAACGACGATGTATCAACACCCGCTAATGAAAACACGTTAGGCAACATCTGAAAGCTTGCAAAATCTCGCGCAAAGGTGCTGCTGGCCTAGCTTCTTCCCAGCAATGATCCTAACGTCTGAAATACTACTGGAATCATTTCTCGATAGGGAAAATTCAACTACTGAACTCCAAATTCGACGCTGATTCCACACGATAACCAGCAATCACCAATTCCGTGACAAATCTTAATCCAAAAGCTGATTTGCCATTAAATCATACTTAACAGATTTCTAGTCCTCACATAGTTGGTCCAGTCCTGGTGTACTATGACAACACGGGTGTCGTTGCTCATGAAATGGATCCCAGGTCTCATCAGTGATCCAAACATATACTGAGAAAATTCCACATTATATGGGAAATTGTGGGAAGAAGAGATATCATTGTTGAACGAGTCGCCTCTGCAGACAAAATTGCTGACCCACTTACGAAGCCCTTGTCAGGACCATTGTTTGGAAAATATCACGAATCAAATGGGACTATGTTTGATGACTAGTTGGATATAGGGAAATTGGGAGATTGTTAGAGTAGGTGCCCAGCTATCCAACTTGTGGCATGTGGGTTTTTTTTGTTACTCTATGTATGACGATCTTTATTTATGAAATTCGTATTATTTTATGGCATTATTTATTTTCATTATTATGATTATAAATTGTTGGATAAAGACCTTGAATGAACTATAGTGTATGTTAGATGTGATAGTGGATTTGATGACTATCATGAAACACATCTATAGTCACTGTGTGTTCTAAACGAGTTCCTAGTCGATTGGGCCATCCAAAAGAGGATAAGGGCCGCCCGAGCTTGAGACTAGCATCTGCGAAGCAAAGTAATATCGAACTACCCTCGTTCAAACTTTCCAAGTGGTTAACATTTTTCGAGTGGATTAAGTCCGAGGTCTTGGTTGTACAGATTAGTCCTTACTACTCGAAACGTCATTGAGACTCTATGTAATAGGTGCCTCACTTTGACCCGTTTACCTACTCCATTGGGGTCATCAGTTGGCTGGATTGGGTGAGGTCCTGATGTATGTAGGATTCGATGCTTCGTTGTCGAGGATTCATTGCTCACCCTTGTGCATGGATATCCTATGCTATCTGAGGATATAATAGTGTGATAAATCTCTGGCCAGAGTACTGGATGTGCTTTAAGTAAATGGGTTTACCTAGCAGCACATGCGATGTCGCTATTTGAACTCCAAGATGTATGCATGGCTATCGAATCTCCAGCGACTCTCGATTTACCAATGATCGTTGATTTGGTCGGGATATTTGAGATGAAAGGACCGTACTGTACTCTAACCATGATCGACTGGTTCTTGCAGGCACTATCAGTGATACCTAGGGGATCATGGGGCGATGTTGCTAGACGCTTTATCATGATCCTATGGGTAAGTCTGAAAATGTGTTTTCGAAGTCACGAAGAGTTGTGAGCAAACGGCTAGCTGTATCCCTGAACCATTGAGGGTCACACAAGTACTGGTTTTCCAATTCCCGTATGGGTATGGAACTCAAAGTGTTTAGTATAGTAGAAGGAAGGTTGGGAGTATAATTTCCAAAATAAGCTAAGGGAGTAGGACTTCCATATTTAGCTAATGGGAGAACCTGCCATAAATAGATTTAGTGGCCCGAAAATATGATTTTGCATCGTAATGATCAGTTTTGTAAAATGATCATATCGGTAATATCTGATCATCGATCGGGATTATGATTATACCACAATCAAGGTATTCGAAACGAATGTTCTTGTTTTACTTGAACCGAATGTTTCCAGTTTGACTTGAACTGAATGTTCACAGTTTGAGTTGAATTGAACGTTCACAGTTTGAGTTGAACCGAATGTTCATAGTTTGAGTTGAACCGAATGTCCTCTGTTTTGTTCAACTCAAACTCTATCCCTCCACTATAAATATGCAATGTGGAGACACTTTCAAATAGATAAAGAAATACCCACTTGATTGTTGAATCATAACTCTCTTCTCCCCTCCGATCCACTCTCAGCATCCTCCCACCGCCGCAGCCGTCGCTAGCCACCACTGCCGCGTGCTGCCGACCTCGTTCTGGCCGTCTTGGCAAGGAGAATCTGTTCGTGATAATTCGCTTTGCTTTCTAGTGCAAGGCAACGAAGGAATTTGGAAACCGGTCATGGACTGGATTAGGCGAACAATCGGAGATTCAACCGTTGAAGTGCTATTTCCGTGTAAAATTGGAATATTCGGAGCCGGGCGTGAAGTTGTTAAAGGTAAATATTTCTATGCATGTTTAGCTTTTGTTTTAATCGCGTATGAGCGTCCCCGGACATAAAATTTTTAAAACGTCCGCTGCACCTCGGGAGCGTGATCCGGATCCGTCGCATGCTCCAACACTTTGACCATTGGAATGCATCGAGTCCTCAGTCTTCTGTCTTCTCTAAGAAGGATTCTCACTGGCTCTTCTTTGTAACTTAGATCTGGCGCGAGCTGAATTGGTTCGTAGCTCAATATGTGCGAGGGACTTGGAACGTATTTCCTAAGAGCTGATACGTGAAATAAGTTGTGTACAACAGATAATTGCGGAGGTAGTGCTACCGATAAGCTAATGACCCCACTCTTTCCAAGATCTCAAAGGGGACCAATGAATCTAGGACTCAGCTTGCCATTCCTTCCAAACCTCATCACCCCTTTCATGGGTGATACTTTGAGGAATACATGATCTCCCACTTCAAAATTCAGCTCACGACGGTGATTATCAGCGTAGCTATTTTTTCTACTCTGAGTCGTCTTCATCCGATCGCGTACCTTCCTGATGACTTCAGTTGTCTGCTCAACTATATCCGATCCCAGATAAGCTCTCTCCCCTACATCATCCCAGTGGATAGGGTACCTGCAGTTTCGACCATATAGAGCTTCATAAGGGGCCATCTTAATCGAAGCTTGGTAACTTTTATTGTAGTCGAATTCTACAAAAGGAAGCTTCGCATCCCAACTTTCAGCAAAGTCTATAGCACATGCACGGAATAGATACTCCAGCGTTTGGATTACCCTTTCAGATTGGCCATCATTTTGGGGATGTAACGCCTTGCTGAAGTCCAGCTTGGTCCCCATGGCTCGATGTAAGCTCTTCAATAACGCAGATGTTAATCTTGGGTCCCTATCCGAGACTATGGAAACTGGAATCCCGTGAAGTCTCACTATCTCCTTGATATATAGCTAAGCATATCTGTTCAGATCGTAGATGGTCTTTACTGGTAGAAAGTGAGCTGATTTAGTCAAACAATCAACTATGACCCAGATCGAGTTGAAACAGTGAAGAGTTCTGGGCATACCTACCACAAAGTCCATCGTAATGTTTCACGCTTCCACTCTAGTATCAGAAGAGGTTTCAGCATCCCAGTTGGTCATTGATGCTCTGCTTTAACTTGCTGATAGGTTGCACTCAGCGATAAATCTGGAGATATCCCGCTTCATTCCTAGCCACCAGTATAATGTTTGCAAGTCCTTATACATTTTTGTGCTTCCTGGAATATGGGTTGGCATTAGCCTCTGTCATGACATCAGCTCACAGTCTATCTACCCGTGGAACCCACATCCTGCCTTGGTATTTCACAATACCCTCTTCTGTCTTTAGAGATTTCCATTCTTCTCTTCATCCTGTTGTTTTCACTTTAATAGTTGTTTGTCTTTCGCATGTCCCTCTCTGATTTGATCTTTGAACGTTGGCTGAATAATGAGAACAGCTAGCTTCGCATCGCAATATCTGGTAATCAGCTCCAATTCAAATTTCTCAATTTCCATAGCCAAGGGTCTCTAAACAGAAACCTGATCTAAACCCACTTACTTCCTACTAAAAGCATCCACTACCAAATTAGCTTTACGAGGATGGTAAATGATGGTGCAATCATAACTCTTTATCAGCTCTAGCCATCTCCGTTGCCTCATGTTCAGATCTTTCTACGAGAAGAAGTATTTGAGGCTCTTGTGAGCTGTAAATATTTCGCATTCTCTCCATACAGGTAGTGTCTCCAAATTTTTAATGCGAAAACTACTGCGTTAACTCTAGATCGTGCGTTGGTAGTTCTTCTCGTGAGTCTTCAATTGCCTGGAAGCGTAGGCAATCAACCTACGATCTTGCATTAGCACAACACCCATCCCCAGCTTAGACGCATCAGTGAAGAGAACATAGTTACCTTATCCAGAGGGCATGACCAAAATAGGGGCCTCTACCAAAGTTTGATTCAGCTTATCAAAACTCGACTGGCACTCTCGGGTCCAATCATACTTAACGTGTTTCTTGGTTAAGGTTTCCAACAGGACTGCTATATTAGAAAATCCCTTGATAAATCGCCTATAGTAACCCGCGAGACCTAGAAAGATACGAATCTCAGTCACACTCTTAAGCACCGACCAATCCCGAACTACTTCCACCTTCACTAGTCGACTTCTAGTCCGTCCCTGGAAATCACATGGCCAAGGAAAGCAACCTTATCTAGCCATAACTCGCATTTGCTAAACTTAGCAAAGAGCTGCTTGTCCCGAAAAATTTGCAATACTGTCCTAAACTGATGCGAGTGCTCTTCTCTGCTCCTAGAGTAAACAAGGATCCGTCTATGAACACTATCACGAACTTGTCTAGGAAGGGTTGGAACACTCTGTTCATCAAGTCCATGAAAGCTGAAGGTGCGTTTTTTAGTCCAAAAGGCATGACTGAACACTCTGTTCATCAAGTCCATGAAAGCTGAAGGTGCATTTTTTAGTCCAAAAGGCATGACCAACAACTCGTAGTGTAAAGTAGCGTGTTCTGAAGGCAGTCTTGTGAATATCTATTTCCTTGATCCTCAGCTGATGGTATCCGGATCAGAGTTCGATCTTAGAAAGCACAGCTGCACCTCAGAAGTTGATCAAACAGATCTTCAATCCTTTGGAGGGGATACTTGTTCTTTATAGTCAGCTTATTCAGCTCTCTGTAATATATTCATAACCTCATACTACCATCTTTCTTCTTTACGAACAGCACAGGGGCTCCCCACGGTGATGTACTTGGTCGAATGAATCCTTTGTCCAGTAGATCTTGGACTTGTTCCTTCAATTCTTTCATCTCTGAAGGCGCTAGCCTATACGGTTGTTTGGAAACAGGGGTAGCATTAGGTACCAACTCAATCGCAAACTCAATATCCCAATCTGGTGGTAGTCCAGTGATGTCGTCTGGGAAAACTACGGTAAATTAGTTTATTACCTCTACATCTGACAGCTTTGGTATCGCTTCTTCCAGCATCGAGGATGTACTAGCCAAAAATCCTGGGAAACCCTTTCTTAAATAGCTCTGGGCTTTCAAAGCTGAAATTAGACGAGGAAATCTCCTACCTTGAGAAGCTTCAAACGAGAACCGATTTCCTTGGGGTGGTTTAACCTCTACAATTATTTGCTTAAAATCGATGACCACTCCGTACTTGGTTAACCAGTCCATACCCAAGATCAGATCAAACTCAGGCATGGGCAATTAAATCACGTCCGCAGACATTAAATGCCCTTGTAGCCTAAGCTCCATGTTACGAAATATTCTATGGGTTAATAATTCTTCCCCTGAGGGTACGGTTACACAATAGCCTACTGATAATCGTTCAGGTGATCGAGAAACTTCTTAGTAAAAGACTCTGATTAAAAGAATGGGTTGCTCCCGAATCTGATAAAGCAATAGATGATTTTCCAGAGATGATAATCTTACATGTAACCACAGTAGTATCTGGGTTCGCCTGTTCCGCCGTCATCACGTAGGCTCGGCTGGTTATGGGCTGCTTGGACTGGGGGTAGTTCTTAGCAAAGTGGTCTGGAGCTCCACACTTGTAACACACATTCTGACCCACTCTGCACTGACCAGCATGATTCTTGTTGCATTTTGTACAAACTGGTCTATTATCTATCCTAGGTACTGCGATTGAGTGGTTGGGGTTGTTGTGGTCGTTGTCCCTAGGGCCTCTGTTGCTTGGTCTTTTTACGCTTGGACGACCGCTGGTCTCTAAGCTGAAAGGTCTGACGTTTCTGTTGGCATTCCTCTTCGATTTCCTTCCACGCCTGTTCAGCTCGTAGAGCCTTATCAGCTGCTGCTTTGTAGTCTTTAGCCTCGGCTAGCCTAACGTCATGCTTGAGCGTTGGTCGCAGGCCATCAACAAAGTGGCGAAACTTTTCCTCCGCATCCCTCCCAATCAAGGGAACAAAGTAGCATCCCATTTCAAACTTGTGTATGTAATCCCGCATATACATACTCCCTTGCTTCAAGGTTAAGAACTTCCTCTTCAACTCAGGTCGCAC
The DNA here is from genome assembly GCA_001598015.1 of Dorcoceras hygrometricum. Classification (NCBI taxonomy): domain Eukaryota; kingdom Viridiplantae; phylum Streptophyta; class Magnoliopsida; order Lamiales; family Gesneriaceae; genus Dorcoceras; species Dorcoceras hygrometricum. The sequence continues at coordinate 35,756 of KV011207.1, read as the reverse complement.
GTCAGCTGTGAAGTACTGATTGTAGAACACTTTCTTGAACTCCTCCCATGTGAGCGTATCCAAGTATACAACCAGTTTTGCTCCTTCCCACCATATCATGGCTTCCCCTCGTAGAATAAAAATGGCACATCGTGGGGCTTATCCAGTTTCAAAAGCTGTAGGTAATCGAATATGACCTCTAAGGACTTTATCCAACTTTCAGCCACAAATGGATCGATTGTACCAGTGAACTCCTAGCCGCTAACATCTAAACCATTCTTGTGGGTCCTCAGGTCTAAACACCTACGGGATGATTGACCACTCCCTTGGCTCGATTGCTCCATAAACGCTCCAACAGCTGAGCCATCTCAGCTAATACATGACTGCTATCATCTGAGTTGGCGTCTCCTGAAATGGGGTTCCTTCTTCCTCTACCTCTTCCTGACATGATTTGTAACTTTACCCAAATCCACCACGTGACCAACAAGAAGAAAATCATACATTCTTACAACATTAAAATAAACTCACAAAGTGAAGAGAGCGATTGACAAAAGCTATCTCAGACTGGAGGTAAGTGTTTATCTCAAGGACCATGCTCTGATACCAAGTTGTGGTGCCCTAGTCCACCATTTTTCAAAACAATCTCGAAAGTTAACGGAAAAACATACAACTTTTTCACCTTTTGGTAATTGAGAGGAAAGTATACGTTTCAAGGGTTCTTGTACGAGTAAATAAATTATTCAACTCACGCATGGCCAAACCGATTATATATTATGATGAAAGAACTGATGACATTTGCAAGAGCTGATCACACACGGGTTGGGAAAAAATAATTTTAATAAGGTCATGAAAACATTCAACACAAACAGCTCGCAGGCTGTAACAGCTTAGAGTGAATCAGATCAGAGTACGAATACTGACTAAAAATTTTTTGATACAAAGAGTGCGAAATCAATTTAGAAACACTTCGAACAAAAATAGTTTAATACAATTTTGTTCACAAAAGGGGTGCGGCCTGTTACAGCACAGAACGCTGGTCCATCGATAAACACACATCCCGATCTGCTCCAACTCGCGTCGTCCGATTTTCAAGACTACTCACCTACAACCAAGACCTCAAGACCTCTCGAGTTTCAGGTTGGTGATCATGTTTTTCTCAAATTTTCTCCGTTTCGTAGTGTCATGCGCTTTGGACACAAGGGAAAGTTAGCCCCTCGTTATGTCGGGCTGTATGAGATTGTTGAGAGGATTGGCCCGTTAGCGTATCGGCTGTTATTTCCTCCAGAATTGTCTTCTCTACATGACGTCTTTCATGTTTCCATGTTGAGGAAGTATGAGCCAGATCCGTCTCATGTGCTTAGAACTGACGAGGTGGAGCTAGATCAGTCGTTGAGCTATCAAGAATATCCCTTGCAGATCCTTGGCAGAAAAGAGAAACAGTTGAGGAATAAGACCATTCCGTTGGTAATGGTGCAGTGGAGCAAACATGGAAGGGAAGAAGCTACTTGGGAGCTGGAAGAAAAGATGCAGCGCGAGTGGCCGCATCTGTTTGAGTAGCTGTTGAGCTAAA
>KV011207.1:1798-21912 GCA_001598015.1 Dorcoceras hygrometricum | reverse complement strand
TTCTGGAAGTTTTTCGAGTTTTTGAGTTATTTTTGGGGTGAAAGGCTGGGTTTCGTAGGTGAAAGCTGGTCGATTTGGTGAAAACCAGTCGTAGAGTGTATTAGTAATGCGGGAGATCAAACGCCGTCGTTTTGGCGTGAGTGACCAGTCGTTGGCAAATCCTGCCAGCAGATAGTATTTTAGGCGTTGTGTAGGATCTGCCAGCAGCAACGCTTACGTGGATTCAGCAGAGAGCGCTAAGGGTTTCAAAACGGTGACGTTTTGTGAAGCATCGACTGGGTGATATCTGTTAGCAGCAAGCTCCTGTTGCGAAGTGCAATACGCCGTCGTTTGGATTAGTTGAGACGCCGTCGTTTTGGTTAGCGCTAAGAAATCAGCAGCTGGTGTGTTTGCCCTAGTAGCGATCAGTCGTTGCATGTGTTAGTTCAACAGATTTGCTGATGTGGTTAAGCGACGCCGTTTAGATTAGTTGAAACGCTGCGTTTCGAGTGTTGCGTCTAGTACCAGTCACAGGGATCTGTTGCGTTCAGAAATCCAATCGCTGGTTTTGGTTAACCAGCTGTTGACAGATAGGATGACGTAAGCTGTGCGACGTCGTTTAGTTAAAGTCGCTGCGACACCGTTTTGCTTAGTGTTATTTGAGAATTCAGCAGTTGGTTTGTTTTGCACCTGCTGGTTGTGTTTTCAACGAGTGTCGACTGGTTTTGTCGGTGGGATGTTATCAGCAGTTGAGATGTGTATATATATAGGAAGACTTGGTCTTTGATTGGTTTATTGGATTCCCTTACTTAGTAAATTTTCTCCCGATTGTCGACCTCTGTTCTTCGAACCCTAGTACTGTTCACCGTGAGTTTCTCCGGCAAATTCCCTTCGTTTCCGGCCACCGTCTGGTATGTTCGAGGTAGCTTTGGACTCCTCTCGAGAAGCTCTTCCATTTTATACCACTTTTGGAGGCTGTATTTGGCTAGTTGAGGAACGCGAAGTTGCTTCCCATTCGTATTTTGAGTAGCTCAGGTAGAACTTCATTCCTTGGCAATGAGATCTTGTTCCTAGCCTAGAATTAAGCTTCCTGTTAGTTTTATTGGTAGAAATAGCGTTGGTTGAGCGTAGCACCCAGCCGTGAGCTTCTGTTAGTATCCCTGAGAATTATGCTTCGTTGTTTAGCAGGTTTTCAACCAGATTTCTCGGGATCCCTTTGTGGAAATTGTGCGCAGTATTGAGGTACGGATTTGAGCTTGATATAGCTTGGAATTGGCATGAGATTTAATGTGAGATTGCTGGGATTGTTTCGGTGGATATGAATGCTATGTTGATAGCTGTTGCATTGTGTTATGCTAGCTGATCTCGATTGTTTGCATACACGCATTTATTCACTTGCATTTCAGATCCCTTGTATTGTATCTCGGCCGTTTGTGCCTTGTGTATTGTGCTGTTGTTTTCTTACCAGGATCCGAGGGCGAGCGGCAATAACGCACTCTCATCTCCCTGCTGGGATCTGTTAGCCACCATGCGCCGAGTGGTTAACTACCACAGTTCATGGGCGAGGCAACGACAGGTTGAGTTGTTTGATGCATCTGGTATTCGGGTGTAGTGTCAAGGCGAGTGGCTCATTACCACACTTTGAACACACCCCGTGGCCACTGATTCGTTGCTGATCTTGTGGAGCTATGTTTGAGTTTCTTGGCTCCCTCTTCGGTTCTAGCCTCCAGCTGTTATCGGGTGTCTCATGCATAGCATCTTCATTTTATCTTACCATTTCTTTTAGCTATTTTAGTTTCTCTCCGTACTGGGGTTTGACCCCATGTCCCTCTGGGGCTTGGTTGTTTTCCTTGCTTGTGTTGTTTTCAGGGAACCCATGTTTTACAGCTGGTCGTGGTTTTAACCCAGCTGGAGGTGCCCCAGGAGGTGGTTAGAGTATCCCAATAGCGTATAGCATATTTATATTTATCAGTACCGTTAGCCAGGGGATGCCCTGCGCTTTGTCGTTGTATTTTAATGTTGGAGTCTGATACATGTTGTTGTTGTTGTTATGCTATACTGTTGTTGTTGTCTGGTAGCCCACGTTTTGATTGTTTTTATAAACTGGGATATATTTTGAGTATCGTGGTATTTTAAATTATATTGTTTAAACCGTCAGGCCAAAAGCGAAAATTTTACCCACTTTTTGATAGCTTCCGCATGTGTTTGTGTGTTTTTACTCTGATATGAGCACGAGGCCTGACATAAGATCACCTTCGGTGACAATTAAAATTGTAACACTTTGGGAAAGGGTAAGCTTACCCATGGTAACTTTACTATCAAAAATGTTCATTTAGTTGAAAACTTATGTTATAATTTGATAAGTATCAGTCAGCTATGTGATATTAATTACTCTATAAATTTTCAAAAGCACACGTGCACGGTTCAGAATCCGGGAGGTCTGTCCGTGTTAGTAGGATACAGATCGTGTAATATCTACGAAATTGACTGGTCAGATTAGCCGCACTCTGAGCAAACCTGCCAAGTAGCCAACTCTTCTAAGAGCTGGCTATGGCATCAACGGATGAATCATCTGAACTTCAAAACACTTGCAAATTTGAGTACGCGTGAGTTAGTTACTGGTTTGCCCAAAATAAAATTTTAAAAAGACAAGATTTGTTCTGCTTGTCATCTGGGAAAACATATTAACTCCACTTTTAAAAAAAGAGGCAGTAGGAAAACCTCTAAAAGGCTGGAACTTTTACATATGGATTTTTTGGTCCTATACTCGAAACCAGCTTAGGAGGAATGAAAATACACCCTTGTAGTTGTTGAAGATTTTTCAAAATTTACCTGCGTGGTGTTTTTAAAATTCAAAAAATTTTGCAAAATGACAAATCTTGCAGTGTCAACCGGATCAGAAGTGATAGAAGAACTGAATTTTTAAATTATAGGCTACCATCTTATTTGGATGACATTGGAATCAAGCATGAGCTTTCAGCATCTAGAACACCTCAGCAGAACGGGTTAGCTGAGTGTATAAATCTAACTTTAAAAGAAGCTGCTACAACTATGATTGCTGATTCCGGAATTTCAGAGAAATATTGGACAGAAGCAGTTAACACATCTTGTTACACTCAAAACAGATCGACGATTAATAAGCATCATGGTGTAACCCCATATGGGATCAGGAATGACAAGAAACCTGATATTTCTTATTTCATGGTGTTTGGATAGATGCTTCATTCACAACAATGGCAACAATCATCTAAAAGCTTTCGATGTTAAATCTGATGCAGGAATCCTTCTAGGATATTCAGCTGTGAGCAGAGCTTATCACGTCTTCAACAACAGAACGCTAACTATAGAGGAATCAGCTCACACTATTTTCAATGAGACCAGCTTTCGATCTACTTCAGCTGTGAACTTGAACGATTTGTGCACTCGTCTGGAATCGACCAACCCAGATGAATCAAGTGATGATGAGGCACAGACCAGAATCCAAGCTGATGATCAGCACGCACTGAACACACCAACTGATATTCAAAATGTTGCACAAGCTGATGTCCCGTGTAACATCGAAGTCTTTGATTTGACTAATGTTGACCCAGTACATGACCAGCAAGAAACACGTGTGCCAGCTGTCAAGGACGTTTTACATGACAGAAGCAGATCGCTCGCAACCTGATTCATATCACGTGCAAGCTGATGCAGATCACGCGCAAGCTGATACAGATCGTGTAAGAGCTGATGGAGATTGAGTGCAAACTGATGACCAAACAGATCAGGCGTTATCGCCCAAGTTGAATCAGTACAGACGCAGGCATCAACACTCATCACAAAGCAGCAGCCTCATACGGACCTGGTTTCTGGTGGAATATAAATCATTCACCCGAGTTGGTCATCGATAACACTTCCACCTTAGGACACGAGGCCAGATGTAATGCTCAGAAATCCCGATTACGTGAGAATATGTGCATGACTAGGGGGAAAATTGTTTTTAGGAAAATTATATGCGATTTTATGTGATTACGTGATAATTTTATTTTTAAAATGCTCATGTCATTTTAGTAGCCTGTTTGAGTTCCGGATGCGTGGATGAGACTTGGGACGACAGAGGTGTAAGTTTATTTCAAATTTTTTAAGCCCTCATATTTTTAAGAGCTAAAATTTATTATTTTGAGCAGCATTAATGAAAAATGAGATTTTTACGTATATTTGTCGAGGGAAACCCGTTTTTAGCCTATACGGGTTATTATGAACTTTACTACATTTTAAAAATTGTAGGATTTTATATTACGAAAATTAGAGGTTTAAATTCTAAAATTTGAGTTTTAATTAGCATTTTAATTAGTGGGGGTTATTGAGGGAAAACTCTAATTTTCTAACTTAAAATATTGAGAGGAGTCTTTTGGTACACATTCATTTTACAACCCTAATTATTTTGAAAACCATAGCCTCCCTCTCCCTCTCATCCTCACGCCTCCACCCTCCTCTCTAGCTCGAGTTTCTTCAATTTTGGTGTGATTGCAAGGTTTGTTCATCCCAATCTCTTGTCCTCCGCTCCGGTAACGCGTATTTCTCCAAAAAGGCACGCTCTATTCTTCCTTTTTCTCACCATTTAAATCACATTATGTTGTTTTTCAACTGATGTTGCATGATTTGTATGCGTTATGTTATGATCTACACTTGTCGTTTGAGATACATGCTTGTATCACGATTTTTAAAACGTACTTGATTCATTTCTTGTGCTGCTTCGGTCATGGGCGGTTCATAGGGCTGAGGGTTGGTTGTGTCGGGATTTATGGTTGGGTTTGGTTGGTCTCGTTAGTTATCCGATCGAGTTAGGATCATGTGGGTCCAAACATGGAGTGATTTGGTCAAGGAATGAATTAGTTACGAATTTTATGATCAGCACGTGTCATGGCTTGTTGTCTGTGCGTGACAGTAGAGTTGTTGGGGTCGAGTAAGTCTCTCTATGCGGTCTATGTGGTCAAGGTTGATTGCAGGAGATATCTCATTGAGTTAGGGCCACGCAGGTCCAAACGGGGAGCGATGTGGTCAAGGGACGAATTAGTTATGATTTTTATGGCTAGCACGTGTCCTGGTTGTAGTGGATTTGCAGAGGTCAGGTTGATTGTTTCAGGAATCCTGGTCAGTTATGGTTAGTTCCAGGAGCTAGCCCATCGTGGTAGGGTCACATGGGTCCAGACTGGGAGCGATTTGGTTAGGAAATGGATTTTTAGTGAATTTTACAGTTTAGCCGCGCAAACTGCATCTCGTCGGGGCAGAAAATGTAAAGTCGGGTTTTTGAGGCCTAGGACAGCCTAATGTCATGAAATGTTTAAAATGATGATTTTAAGTTTATTTTTGATATTTTGTCTAAATTTTAATGTCTGATTTCTAAGTTATAGGACCGAGTACTTTTAACAATTTTGAAATGTAATTTTTAGTTTAATGGGTCAAGTTGAGTTTTTAGTTAAGTTACATCTTAAGATCATGTCTAGGATTTGGGCTTAGAGTTAGTGGGCCAGTCACTTGAACCAGTTCTTGACCGGGGGAAGAAAATATAGAAGTTCATAAATATATATTTAATTATATATGTTGTATTTTATTTATATGATATGCATTTGTTTAAAGGAAATTAAATATATATTGATGGGATAAGCCTTTTAAATTGCATCTTTTATAACATACACGCATCATGAAAGTTTTAAGAAATGTTAAAGGCATGCAAGAAAAAAAAATATTTTTTTAGGGATTGAAGTGGTTTGTGGCAAGTAATGATGAGCGGAATCGTGATACCGGACAGATGAACCTCTGCTAATGTTATAATGAGCTTATGGATCCATGTGTTCACAGTATAATGAAGTGACAGCATAGAGGTGTGAGGGATCCCGAGGTAAGGTCGGGTGAAACGCATCGCCATGTACGTTGGTTTTATGATTGATCAATCGTTAATGTAATGGCCCACACATCATCGATAGGACTCACACGTCTTTTATGTTATGTTATGTTCATTCCTCATTATGTTATGATATACGATTATGTACTGTTACAAGTGCTTTTGAGCCATGGTTTACGATATGCTTTTGAGCCATGGTTTACGATCATTCATGCATGCATGTTTTTAAGTTATTTTACGATATTTATGTGCTTGCATGCGGTTTTATTATATGTACCTTGTTAATATCAGATAGAGCATGTTGGGCCTTTAGGCTCACTAGGTTTAAATGGTGCAGGTGATCCTGCTGTCGATTTTATGCCGCGGGTGGCGAGGACCTCTGATCTTCAGTTGCAGCTGCTACCCAGTGACCACTCAAATGCTTTTATGTTATTTTATTGAACATGTTTAGATTTCCGAAACAATTTATTTACTCTGATCCTAAGACAGAAAGAATGATTGTGATTTTGAGATATTTATTATTTATGTTTTAAAGTGATGTTGAGAAAAGATTTTAATGTTTGAATTATAATTTTAGATATTGTTTATTCCGCGTTTTATTTCAAAAAAAATTTCTAGAGTTAGGTTCGTTTCACCAGATGATAGACGAATATTTTAACTCTGCATTCATCTCGCATATAGAACCTAAGAAGATAGATGAGACCTTAGCTGACCAAGCTGGATAGAAGCTATGCAGGAAGAACTTAGCCAGTTTGAACTTAGCAAAATATGACATTTAGTTTCTAGACCAACCAATCAGAACATAATAGACATTAAACGGTTGTTTAGAAACAAATTAGATGAAAATGTCAACGTAGTAAGAAACAAGGCCAGATTACTAGCACTAGGTTACAGATAAGAAGAAGGGATAGACTTTGATGAATCTTTTGAACTAGTAGCCAGATTAGAGGTCATTCGCATATTTCTTGCATATGCGGCTTTTAAAAACTTTAAAGTCTATCAAATATATGTTAAAAGTGCATTCTTAAATGGCATCCTACATTAGAAAGTGTATGTTGCGCAGCCACCTGGCTTCGTAGATCATATCATACTAGATTATGTATATAAACTGGATAAAGCTCTGTATGGTCTGAAACAAGCACCAAGAGCTTGGTATGATACTTTGTCTAAATTTTTTATTGTTCATGATTTTGTTATTGTATCAGTAGATAACACGTTGTTTAGATTCTATTTAAATTTATTAAGAATAATCATGCCTTACTGGTCCAAATTTATGTTGATTATATCATCTTTGGCTCGATTAATCCTAAGCTGTGTGACAAATTTTCCAAGCTGATGCAGGATATTTTGAGACGAGCATGATGAGGGAGCTGACATTTTTCCTTGGATTACAAGTCAATCAGCCTGAAGATGGAATGTTCATTACTCAAGCAAAGTACACAAAGGAACTTTTGAACAAGTTCGTGATGGAAAAATGCTCTTCAGAAGCTACTCCTATGAGTGCTTCAATCAAGCAAGACAAAGATGAAGCTGGTACTGCCGTAGAGGTAACCTTGTATCGTGAGATGATTGGATCACTTTTGTATCTAATAGCAAGCAGACTGACATTATGTTTGCGGTCTGTATGTGTGCACGTTTCCAAGTTGATCCAAGACAATCTCATTTCATTGTTGTTAAACGCATTTTGAAATAATTAAAGGTCACTCAGAACATGGGTCTTTGGTATCCCAAAAACTCACGTTTCAATTTAATTGGTTATTCAGATACAGATTACGCAGGTTGTAAGATTTATCGACGTAGCACGAGTAGAACTTGTCTATTCTTGGGTGATAGATTAATTTCCTGGTTTAGCAAGAAGCAGACATCAATCGCGACGTCCACAACTGAAGCAGAGTACTTAGTAGCTGGGAATTTCTTGGTTTAGCAAGAATCATACATCAATCGCGACGGCCACAGCTGAATCAGAGTACTTAGCAGCTGGGAGCTGCTGTGCTCAGATCTTATGGATTCAACAACTTAGGTACTATGGCGTTGATGCAGCTGAAGCACCCATCTTTTCCGACAACACAAGTGCAGTTACCATCACTCAAAATCTTGTGCTGCATTCACAGACCAAGCACATTGACATAAGGAATCATTTCATAAGAGACTATGTACTGAAAAAGGACGTTGGGGCATGTTCCAACAGATCAACAAGTAGCTGATATTTTCACAAAACCTCTACAGGATGCTAAGTTCTCTTATTTTAGAAATGCTTTAGGTCTCTTAAGATCATATGATTCTAGACTCTTTAATATTATATGTTCATATCCAGGGTGATGAATTTCATCCCTGCAAAAACTTTGCTATAATTTACAGAGTTTATTTCAGACTCTTATCCTCTCAACTCAACCCGAAATACAACAGGCTTCCTTCTTGAAAGAAGAAACTGCTCTATTACATAGATGCCGAAACGACCAACAGTTTTCACACCAAAACATCTAAAATTGACAGACATAACTAGTCCTCAATAGTTCATAATTAATCAACCACAAATACCTATGTGAGGTCCGGGGCTCAAAAGAGGGCGGGGAGTGTCGCCGGTGCCAAGAGGTTGCACGGACAATGAGCAGCTCCTGGCAGAAATCTAGAGGTGAAGGGGCACATGAAATGAACCGATCCCACATCGGAAGGAGAGGGATTACGAGACTGGGAAGTTATAGATGTAATGGAGGTTAGTTGAGGAAGGCTTATCAGATTTAATTGGTACTACTCATACCAACAAGGTGCATCTTCTTTTCAGGAGCTCATCGGTTAAGAACTCCAAAGTTAAGCGTGCTTGACTTGGGACAATTTTGTGATGGGTCACCCCTCTGGGAAGTTTCTCAGGGTGCGTGCGAGTGAGGACAAAACACGCTGAAAAGATCAGTGTTGGTACAGTGGGGGCAGTCGTTAAATCTGGGACGTTATCACCTAGAAACATTAAAAGAAGAGATATTTCCCAAATCATAGAAGAAGATGACGATAAAATTACTATCAAATTTAATAACCCGTTAAAAATCCCCCTACACACTCATTACCCGATCTCAATCCTCACGACATTTATTCTCTAATATTTCAAAAAATACAATGAAATATGATTTTGTCAGACCTATTCCTAAACCACGGTCAGGACCTTCCTCTCTCCAAAATTACTCTCCCCCCAACTCTACATCCATCTCCAGTATGATGATGATTACAACTGGTAAAGAATTTCAACCTGACTTCAAATATTTAAACAAAGAATTAAATGATAAATTTCATAATGAAAAAAGGAAATGGTATAATGAAATCGATCAAGAAAGTAAGGAACATATCCATACTGAATGGGTTATCAAAATGTAAACTATTAAATCAAACATTCATTTTTACAGTTTTCTAACAGTTTTCATCCTAAGAAGGTTTTAATGATTTTCAAAGTAAATCAGCAATCCAAATAAATACTAGTCTTCATAAAAAATGGACACTTCTTAACAATGAATACATCTCTGTTGTTCATCCTCCTTTACAAACTTTAAAACTTCAGACCACAAAAAGTGAAGTCACAACTGATCCTTTTAAACGTGGACGAAGTAACAACACAGATTCTGTTAATTCAGAAGACATTAACAAGAAATTCTAAAGAATAACTATTCTAATCAAATACTTAAAACCATAGCTACTCAAGTAGATCACATTTCTAATAATTTCAACCAAACTCACAATAATAAAAACTCAAAATTCACTGAAACGGCTAAACCTTTCATACAAACAAAATTAATTCTCTCTGAAAAAGAAAAACAGACCAGTTTTCAGAACAATACTAATAACATTCTCAATAAAATCTCGGCTAAACTCTTAGAAATTGGAACCTCTTGAAGTAAAATAAATTGCGTAGAAATGAATAATGATAATAGTGATGAAGAGATGACAAATCAAAGTACTGATGAAGAGTCTTCTTGGAAGATATCAATATTATTGATAATCCATTCAAAGATGATCCCGAACACATTAATAAAATCTTTCACAGAAAACGACGCTTTAATACAAATAATACAATTACTATCAAAGACCTACCCCAGCCGACATCGGAAATGAGGAAAGAAACCAATTCTCCAAAAGTAAATATGACAGAACCTCAATTACAGAATGGAACATATATGGAAAATTCGAATACGAAATCCTAAACACATTACAAGAAATGGGTATGGCAAGGATGGCCTATAAAGTTAAAAGTCAACCATAAGAAACAGCCACGACCCTCATAGTCGAAGGTTTCACTGGACAATTAAAATACTGGTGGGATAATGCATTATCCTTGAATCAAAACTCAATATCTTAAATCACACCGTCCAAGTGGAAGATCATGCAATAAACATCAAAGAACATAATGATACATGTGAATTTCTAATAATTACAATTTCAATGTAATTCATTGGAAATCCTGTCGAGTTAAGCGTGCAAGGGTGAGAGCAGTATTAAGATGGGTGACCTGCTGGTAAGCTCTCGTACGTCAAGCTGCTGACGTAGTGCCACTTTATCTGGTTGCACAAAACTAGCACTCGACTGTAACGCCCCAAAATCCGTAGGACTACATATATGCATCTTGATTACTTTCATGAATTAAAATTGGCATTGAAATGTTATGCATTGACTGATTTCAGTGATTTTAGAAAATAGATGTGACGTAGCTGGTTTCAGCGGATGACTCCAAGGGTGATGCACGAGCAGATTTTAAATCGAGTGAAAATATCTTTAAGGAGGACAAATGATTTCTTTTGAAAAGGATTTGGTATTTTACAAAGTTAAAATGAGATAAGGGAATTTTACTAAATTTTATACCTTTTAAACAAAGTGTCATGCTTGATTTCACAAGTAGCTTGCCACTAATCCCTTCCATATTTAAACCTGTTCGAAAGCAAGATCTTTATCATTTGCAAAGAAAACTCTTTTCGTGTTCTTCAAAATATTTTCCAGCGAATCTCGTTGTGTTGCTCAAGGAGAAGATTTCTGCAGGAATCGATTGCCGTTGCAAAGCTTTGTCAAGGCAAGTAAAAGTTGATCCTTTGCTACACCATTTGAAGCATATATTGATGTTTTTATGGATCTGCTTGCCTGTATGTTATAGTTATGTTTAAAGTTCATGTTTAAAATGAATTACGCGTGAAAAGAAGGAATAAGACGGGTTTAAAAGGTATGTTTTTATGCTTCCAAGATTTCCAGAAAGTTTATGATGTTTTAAAGTACTGAGGATTCGAGTTTGATCCAAGAATGTTTATGAATGTTCTTCCTTTCGGTGGTTTGTAATATCAGAATTTGATGTTGGGTAAGCGGATGTTGCTAGTTGAATCAGTATAGAGTCTGGTTTGATAGGCAACGACCGATAGCGCAGTCATCGTTTTGATGTTGCATTCTATCGTTATATTCAGCAGTTGCATTCTATCGTTGTATTCAGCAGTTGCACTGGTCATATTCAGCAGTTGCATTCTATCGTTGTACTCAGCAGTTGCACTGTTCATATTCATCAGTTGCATTCTATCGTTATATTCAGCAGTTGCATTCTATCGTTGTATTAAGCAGTTGCACTGTTCATATTCAGCAGTTGCATTCCATCGTTGTATTCAGTAGTTGTACTGTTCATAATCGGCAGTTGGTTGTTAGCATTTGCGTTGACCAACCTAATTTTGTTGACATCTGGTTGTTGTGCAAACGACATCGTTTTAGTTAGTATATACGTTCCAAAGTCACGACTGATTTTATTTACGTTAGCGAATTTCTTTACGACTGATTCTTGCGCTAACGACGTCGTTTCATTTAAAATGCCTATTCCAATGTTAGCGAAAGTCTTTGCAGCTGTTTTTACGATATTCGTGAATAGTAAAGATCTGTTTATTCCAAGTACTGTTCAAATTTGTTGCGTCTGATTTCATTTCAGAGACACATTTCCAGAAGCTGAATTCGTTACTCAGTAAAGTTTTTAAAATGGGAAGCGAGAGTTTTAAAAGATGGAACCCGATGATGTTTAAAGAGATTTCAAAGAAAGAAAGGATGTTAAAGGAACAAAAGTTTATTTTAAGATTTATGGCATAGATAACAGACGGTCAAAACGGAGGGGTGAGCAGCTGTTTAAATGATTAGTTGCCCTCTCATATAGACAAGGGTGAGCAGTCGTCCAGAGGTCGGTTGCCCCTTCGCAACGATGCCAAAGGCTAAGGCTGATATCAGTAGTCACTTGATCAGGTGCAACACGGACCTAAGGAGAGCTTTCTAAGCCATAAATCTAAAGAAAATGATATTGATGATGATGAGATCTGGGCTATTATCCCCTATCTCCAAGTTTATGAAAGAAAGAAATGTTTATGAAATTTTACGAAAGAATGATTTATGATGTTCCTTTAACTCAAGTTATGTATGTTCAGATGTCTGCCTACGTTAAATGAATTTGTTATCACTCAGGTTTTGCTTGCTGAGCCCCTAGGCTCATTAGCTTTTAAAATGGTACAGGTGCGACAGCTGAGGAGCGATCGGGAGGTGAGACTTGAATCAGCTGCTGAGTGGTGTGTGTTTGTCAATGGCCAGCGTTTTCCGTGTCAAGTCTGATGTTATTTTATCTTTTGTAAAGACTGTATTAAATCAGTTGCAACAGTAGTAGTTCATATAGAATATCAGCTGTTGTACACCGCAATTGCAATATATATATAATAGAATTTGTTTTCCGCAAATGTTTGTCAGTATTTGGCCCGCAAGTGTATACGTGTTTGTCAGCTTTTGTGTTTGTGTTCCAATTTCTTTTTAAGTTATAAGAAATACAGCTTATAATAAATTGTCTTTCAGCCCTTCTTTTTATTTGAAAATTTTTATTTACCCCAATTCGTGATTTCCGTGGGTTCGGGCGTCACAACATGGTATCAGAGCAACGTTCCTGAGATAACCACACGCCCCGTCAGTTGGATCAGAGTTCATCGTCCGTTCCTCTAAGTTGTGAGTTTATTTTCAGAGCATTGTCTTTAAATTATTTTAGCATGTTCTGATAAATATATGTGGTGGATTACGGGCTATAGAATATAAGATGTCAGGAAGAGGAAGAGATAGAAGAAGTACTCCCGTAGAGGAAACCAACACTGATAATAATGCTAGTATTACGCAACTGTTAAGACTGCTGATAGAACAAAACAACAGAGGTAATGGGCAATCTTCCAGCAGTCGAGGACCCAGAGCATTGTCTTTAAATTAACGCCCCGTCAGTTGGATCAGAGTTCATCGTCCGTTACCTCTAAATTGTGTGTTTATTTTCAGAGCATTGTCTTTAAATTATTTTAGCATGTTCTGATAAATATATGTGGTGGATTACGGGCTATAGAATATAAGATGTCAGGAAGAGGAAGAGATAGAAGAAGTACTCCCGTAGAGGAAACCAACACTGATAATAATGCTAGTATTACGCAACTGTTAAGACTGCTGATAGAACAAAACAACAGAGGTAATGGGAAATCTTCCAGCAGTCGAGGACCCAGTAATGATGATCCTCAAGAAATGTTAGCGACAAAAGCCAAAGGAGTTCAGTGGTACTACTTATCCACTAGTTGCTAAAAGCTGGATCAAATCCATGGAGGTTATTTTTTAGTACCTTCAGATTTCTGATTTAGATAGGCCCAGGTGCGCTATATACATGTTGATGGAGGATGAGATGATTTGGTGGGAAGGAGCCAAATTGTCTGTGGATTTGTTGAATCTCACTTGGGCAGATTTCAAACAAGTATTCTTTGAGCAATACTTCATGGCTGGTAAGAGGTCTGAATTGAAGAGGAAGTTTTTGACCCTTAAACAAGGAAGTCTAACCGTACAAGAATGTGAAAGAGGGTGCTATTTTGTGCCTTTGATAGGAAATGACCCAGAAGAGAAGCTGAGTCATTTTGTGGAAGGATTGAAGCCGATGTTCAAAATGAATGTTAGGCTATCTGTGCCAAGGAACTACCGAGAAGCAGTGGATAGAGCCTTGAAAATTGAAAGGGATTGGAAAGATGTTGATGAGGAAAGGCAACAGAAAATACAAGCCTTTCAGCAGAAGGACCAGAGGCCGTTCAAGAAACAGAACAAGAACCATCCGAGGCCTCAGGAGCAGAAGCCTCTACCGATTCAACCTATTAGCTCTGTTTCTGCTGGTAATAATAGGCCACTGTGTCCTAAGTTCCAGAAAACTCATCCTGGACAATGCAGACTTGGACAAAATGTCTGCTATAAATGTGGGATGCCAGGACATATTTTGAAATATTGTCCAAAGTCTAAGCAGCTGGTGACCAACAGAGCATATGTAATGACAGCTGATCAAGCCAATCCAGACTCGACAGTGGTCACAGGTGAGATTATGATTGATGGATTACCTTCTCTGGCTTTAATAGATTCGGGAGCTACCCACTCATTTATAGCTGCTGAGTTTGTTAAGAAGTTGCCCTTTCAGCCGGAGCAAATATTGATAGGCTATTTTGTATTAGTACCATCAGGAGAGAAGCTGGTATCTCACGAGTTGTTTAAGAGTTTAGAGCTTACACTTCAAGGATATCAAATTACTGCTGATTTAATCGTATTGACAATGCCTGAATTTGATATGATTCTGGGAATAGATTGGTTGACTAAGTACGGGGTAGTAATTGATTTTAAGCTATGAACAGTATGTTGGAGTGCAATAATTGCCCCTGTTAGGTAGAGCGATCGAACCGTGGCGCTTGTGTTGCTATACGATTTAAAAGATTGGAGTTGCACCGTTACCACCAGCTATAGCTTTTGGTAAAGCGGCAAGCGTTCGGTCCTACAATTGGTATCAGAGCCAAGGTCACGGGTTTGATTCCAATTGATTGCAAGGAGTGCAATTATTGGGAGGGGGATTGTTGGAGTGTAATAATTGCCCCTGCTAGGTAGAGCGATCGAACCGTGGCGCTTGTGTTGCTATACGGTTTAAAAGATTGGAGTTGCACCGTTACCACCAGCTATAGCTTTTGGTAAAGCGGCAAGCTCTCGGTCCTACACAGTGGTTGTTAACCCGCCTAGGAAGATTCATTCCAGTTTGTACTTAAAATATGTTAGTAGAGTTCCTAAAATACTATCAGCTTTTAAGGCTCAACGTTCTTGAGGAAAGAGAAATAGGATTTCTGGTTAGTTTATCATCTTTAACCACAACCAGTAGACCCCAGTAGAAGTGGTAAGTGAGTTCCCTGAGGTTTTTCCAGAATGTTAGGTCCGAAAATTAGGAAATTTAATGTTAGCAAGCGCTACTGTCAAAAATTAAAAATTTTGCGCTGCTATAAAGGAGGTGCAATATCTCGGGTTCTTGAACATTAAAAACAGAGCACCAGAGACAGATCTGGTATGTAATAAAACATGCGGAAAACACCAGAACTGAATCCTAATTTTTAAAACGTTGCAAACATATTTCTGTAAACAGAAATCTGTTCGACTTACTGTGTGTGCAATGGTGTATGCGTGAGTGCTAATATAAACTGCATATGCGGAAAGCTTAAATAAATGGACCAGCTGTTTGTTTATGGAAGTTCGGACTTCAATGTCCTACGTCTCCCCTTCTTCCTTCTTCAGGAAGGTTCCACTAGAAGATTTGATCTACACATCGTGTACAGACCCGATCCCGCAACCAGCAGCTGCGAGAACTCCTAGACTCTACCAGCCCTCGGCTGTTCACTCAATCACTTGTTTAACGCCTCTGTGAGAAAGGCTACAAACACAGAGTTTAACGTCGTCGTTCTTGGACGGGATCTGATTTGTATTGGGTTTGAGATTCATTCACTATACAATTTCTCTCAACTCTCATGAATGTGAATGAATCTCTGTGTGTGAGATTTACAGTGTAAGCACAACTCTCGTAAAAATTAAATCTCACACACTAGGGAAATGCTCTACAAAAGCTGATTGAGACTCAGCAGTAGACACTCGATATGCGCTCCTCTCTAATGGCGGTCTACTTCTTCGTCTCCAGTATTCTTCCCTCTGTATTTTGCACTCTGTCAAAATCTTCACAAAATCATCACATGTCTTCAACAGTGCTTCTTGTATTTATATGGCTTCCCCCAAATATGGTCGTTAGATTAATTCAAATCCATTCTGCGCTTGCCAGTATTCTTCCCTCTGTATTTTGCACTCTGTCAAAATCTTCACGAAATCATCACATGTCTTCAACAGTGCTTCTTGTATTTATATGGCTTCCCCCAAATATGGCCGTTAGATTAATTCAAATACATTCTGCGCTTGTTATGGCCAATTTGTCTCCTTCCCAAATTTGTGCAATGCTCCTCTGTATATTGTACTATTTCTCAGAATAGTACAAATCTTGTCCCCTTGATTTAAGGCATTTGCACGACTCAATTTCAGCCATTGATTCTTTCCATCTTGAGTGTTGATTGCATCCCAACAGCTGAATGTGCTTCAACAAATTGTTCAACAGCTGATTCATTAACTTCCAGCAGCTGGTCCATTCCAGCAGCTGGTTCATTTACATAGACACGCAACAGCTGGTGTAACTTTGTTTTAGCACTACGGCTGATTCTCCTTGATGCGCAACGTCTGCTTCAAACTCCTTTTTGCGCTACTGCTGATTTATACATCTTTGTCTTCGAGCAACTGCTGTATCTATCTTCTGTTAGCTACTACTGGTTTCTTTTCCTTAGCGCAGGACCAGCGTCTGGTTTATTCTCTTTTAATTTCACTGTAGCTACCTGCTTGTTTCCCTTAGGAGATGTACCTGTTGGTTATCACCATCGCAAAAACCATCGACTGAATCTTAGCGCGAAGGCAAAACGCTGTCGTATCCATTTATCCAAACGACATCGTTTTGCTATCGCTAACTTCAAGTACCATCGACTGGTTCTACTGTAGCTCACTGCTGATTGTGATGACATCACTACTGACATCATCATTGCTGATTCCAGATAGTTGTCTGCTGATATTGCTGACGTCATATTTGCTGCTCATAGCTTCCTCCAGTAGATAAGCTGACGTCATCATTGCTGATACCAGCTCTTCTTAACAATAGAAATGCTGACTTCATAGTTGATGATTCTCGATTTCTTCCAATCAGCAATGCTGACGTCATCATTGCTGATCACAGCTTCCTCCAGTAGATAAGCTGACGTCATCATTGCTGATACCAGCTCTTCTTAATATCGACGTCTGATTCATTGCGCAACAGCTAGTTTTTGTTCTTCACAACTGGTTCCAGACTTCTACTGTTCATCTTCTTCTTCGAACATTTCTCCAACAAGCTTCATCAACAATAACTCTTCGCACGATATCTGTTGACATCAACTTTAACAGGGATCTTCTTCTTCTACTGAGAACGCTTCATCAGATATCTCCTATTTACAACTGTTAACAGATTTCTCTTAAATTCAATTTTCTCTCTTCTGCTCTTCGATGTTCTTAACACTTCTGACCAAAACTCTCTTATAAAACCTGCTATTATCTGCACACTATGTAGAGTTGTTAGAAACAAAATAATAAGTTTTGTGTAATTCAAAATTCAATCTGGATCTGTTGACACAGATCCATCACAGAAGATATCCAAGGGCTACCACCGGACAGGGAGTTAGAATTTTCAATTGATCTAATTCCAGGAGCTGCTCCAGTGTCTAGATCGTCCTATCGACTAGCTCCACCAGAGATGAAAGAATTGAAAGAACAGATACAAGATCAGTTAGAGAAGGGGTTTATCAGACCTAGCACGTCACCCTGGGGAGCCCGTGTACTATTTGTTAAGAAAAAGGATGGAAGTATGAGGCTATGTATAGATTACCGGGAGCTGAATAAATTGATGATTAAGAATAAGTATCCATTAAGAAGATCTGTTTGACCAGTTAAAAGGGTCAGTAGTCTTCTCTAAGATCGACTTGAGGTCTGGATACCATCAGTTGAAGATTAAGGCAACGGATGTTTATAAAACAGCTTTTAGAACTCGATATGGCCACTATGAATTTCTAGTTATGCCATTTGGACTTACGTATGCTCCATCAGCTTTTATGGATTTAATGAGGGTCAGTAGTCTTCTCTAAGATCGACTTGAAGTCTGGATACCATCAGTTGAAGATTAAGGCAACGGATGTTTATAAAACAGCTTTTAGAACTCGGTATGGCCACTATGAATTTCTAGTTATGCCATTTGGACTTACGTATGCTCCATCAGCTTTTATGGATTTAATGAATAGGATCTTCCAACCATTTTTGGACCAGTTCTTAGTAGTATTTATTGATGATATTCTAGTATACTCTAAGACCAGATGCGAGCATGTTCAACATTTGAGAACAGTTCTCCAGATTTTGAAAGATAAGCAGTTGTTTGCTAAATTCAGCAAATGTGAGTTCTGGTTGGAGAAAGTATCGTTCTTAGGCCATATTATTTCTAAGGATGGGATAGAAGTTGACCCAGCCAAAGTAGAAGTTGTTCGCGACTGGCCAATACCAAAGTCTGTTTCGTAAATAAGGAGTTTCTTGGGATTGGCTTCATATTATAAGCGATTTATCCAAGGATTCTCTAAGATAGCTGTTCCTTTGACCACGTTAACAAGGAAACAAGTGAAATATAACTGGACAGCTGAGTGCCAAAACAGTTTTGATAAGTTAAAGCAAGCGCTGATAGAAGTACCGGTGTTAACTATGCCATCTGATGAAGGAAAATTTGTGATTTACACCGATGCATCTAAGTTGGGATTAGGAGCTGTGTTGATGCAGGATCATAAAGTAATATCATACGCATCTAGACAGCTGAAAGATCATGAGAAAAATTACCCAACGCATGATTTGGAATTGACAGCTGTTGTCTTTGACCTTAAAATATGGAGACATTATCTCTATGGGGAGAAGTGTGAAATATTCACAGATCAAAAGAGTTTGAAATATTTCTTGACCCAGAAAGAATTAAATATGAGGCAGAGGCGATGGTTGGAACTGGGTAAGGATTACGACTGTACGATCAGCTATCACCCAGGAAAAGCAAATGTAGTAGCTGATGCGTTAAGTAGAAAATCTATGGGATTAGCGCAGCTGGTTGTTCAGAAACCGTTAGCAACTGATATTGAAAAGTTTGGACTTGAAATAGTGTCCAGCAGCAGTAATATGATTTTATCAAACCTCTCAGTAAGATCAAATCTATTAGACCAAATTCGAGAGAGTCAGCTGAAGGATGAGCAGTTGCAGAAATGGGTTAAACAGGATAAAGAAAGAGGCAGCAACCTCTATTTTTCAGAGGATGGAGTAGTTAGATACATGGGGAGAATCTGGGTACCCCAAGTAGATGATTTGAGAGCTGATCTTTTTAAAGAAGCTCATACAGCTCCATACTCAGTACATCCCGGAAGTACTAAAATGTATAAGGATCTCCAGCAGTTGTACTGGTGGCCAGGAATGAAGAGGGATGTTGCCAGATTTGTAGCAGAGTGTTTAACGTGTCAGCTGGTGAAGGCTGAACACCAGCGACCGGATGGATTGCTGAAACCACTGCCCATTCCAGAATGAAAGTGGGAGTGTATAGCGATGGACTTTGTAACGGGTTTACCTAGAACTGTTCAAGGATATAACTCCATCTGGGTTATAATAGATAGACTCACTAAGTCTGCTCATTTCTTACCAGTTAAAACAACATATGAGATGAGCAGATACGCGGATTTGTATGAAGGAAATAGTGAGGCTACATGGTATTCCAGTTTCCATTGTATCAGATAGGGATCCAAAGTTTACATCAGCTTTTTGGAAAAGTCTGCATAGAGCTATGGGTACAAAGCTGATCTTTAGCACAGCGTTTCACCCCCAGACAGATGGACAATCTGAAAGGGTGATTCAGATTTTGGAAGACTTGCTCATGTTAGAGTAGATGCCCAACTAGCCAACTTGTGGCGTGTGGGTTCATAGACTCTTGTATGAAACGATCTTTATATATGATATTCGCATTTATTTATGGCATTCTTTACTTTCATTGTGTTGTATGATGATTAACAATTGCGTTGAGTAAAGACCTAGAATGCACTATAGTGTATGTTAGATGTGATAGTGGGTATGACGGCTATCATGAAACACATCTAATAGTCACTGTGTATTCTGAATTAGTTCCTAGTCGATGGGCCGTCAAAATGAGGATAAGGCCGCCCGAGCTCGAGACTAGTATCTACGATGCGAAGTACCATGTTTCATTGGTAGGGAACATTGTGATGTTCTGAGCATGCAGATAGATAGTGACCTGGTGATCTATCGAACTACCCTC
>KV011206.1:13241-45408 GCA_001598015.1 Dorcoceras hygrometricum | reverse complement strand
CGATGCATCTCACCATGGATTAGGGTGTGTTCTAATGCAGCGAGGTCATGTGATTGCATACGCCTCAAGACAGCTCAAACCTCATGAAATTCGCTATCCAATTCATGATCTTGAATTAGTGGCCATCATGTTTGCCTTGAAGATATGGCGACATTATTTGTATGGTGAGAAATTTGAGATCTTTTCTGATCATAAGAGTCTGAAGTATCTGTTTTCCCAGTCAGAATTGAATATGAGACAAAGAAGATGGCTGGATTTATTGAAAGATTTTGATTGTGAAATCAAGTATTATACAGGGAAATCGAATGCAGAAGCCGATGCTCTGAGTAGAAAGATCTGTGCTCTATCTTTGACTACGATTGGAGTGTCGAATTTGATAGAAACTTACTGCATTTTGGGATATGTATTTGAATTGGAGAGAAAACCAATGAGAATTTGTGCTATCAGTGCTGAATCTGATCTGCTGATTCGAATTACGGAAGCACAAAAGAGAGATGTGAATACCCAGAAATCGATTGAGCTGGTGAAAGCAGGACATCAATCTGAGTACCGTATCAACAACGAAGATGTGTTGTATGTGAATAGCAGACTTGTTATTCCAGATATTCAGGATTTGAAAGATCAGATTTTGAATGAAGCTCATCGATGCAAATTCAGTATTCACCCTGGTGGCAGAAAGATGTATAATGATTTAAAGAAACAATACTGGTGGAAACAAATGAAGACTGATGTGGCTGAATTTGTTTCAAAATGTTTGAATTGTCAGCAGGTAAAAGCGGAAAGAAAGAAACCTGCTGGTTTATTACAGAGTCTATCAGTTCCTGAATGGAAATGGGATTATATTTCCATGGATTTTGTAACGAAATTGCCAAAATCATCCAGAGGTTGTGATGCAATTTGGGTGATTATCGATAGGTTGACAAAATCTGCGTGTTTTATTCCTTATCGAATGACCTATCGACATGATCAAATGGCAGATCTGTATGTTAGAGAAGTGGTAAGACTGCATGATATTTCTTGAGTATCCCGTTGAAATCACATACATATATGATTACTGTTCTTGATTTAGAACTTGTGTGTCGATCCATCACAGGTAGTGGATCTTTTATATTTGCATGAGTTTGCATAGAGAATTGAATTGATTCTAATGCCCTGGACTGAGTTGGCCTGATTTTCGAAGCCGGAGATGGTTTCGATAGATGAATATTCATGTCAAGATCGGATACGAATCTTGATGGCGTCGAACTGATATGGAATCAATTCTGAGATTGAAGAGGAGAACTAGAATCAGTTTATTTCATTGCATTTAATTACAGTTGATACACTGTTATGCATTTTATTGTTGTTATGCGTATCTGCTGATTATATTGAGATGATTCTCACCGGAGTTTATCCGGCTGTTGTTTTGTTTTGTATGTGTGCATGACAACAGGAAGAAAGAACTAGTGGGGAGCAACCACGGGTAGCGAGAAATAACTACCTAGACGTCTGATCAGCAGCAGGAAGATAAAACAGCAGCTGATAGTCTAGAGATTTGGATAATTGGTCATAGGTTGCTCAAGTCTGGTTTTGTATAGAAGACATAAGCGTGTACTAGTTAACTTAGCTTGTAATCATTGTAAACTTTAATGTTTTGTATAAAGGAATCATGTTTACGCTACCAGCTGAGTTGGTTATGCTTCTGCTGACTTGCGCCTCTGCTGGTCGAAAATTTTTTTTTAGTACGTTATGTATAAACCAGATTAGATTGTTAAACTTGTTCAGTTTACATTAATAACCCACTGATTAAGATTAGAAGATTAATTGTGAGAAGAGAGCCTCACACGTAATCCCTCTCATTCTGATGTGGGATAAGTTCATTCATGTGCCCCTTCGCCTCTAGAAGCCTGCAAGGAGCCGCTCATTGTCTGTGCAACCTCTTGGCATCGGCGATAACTCTCCGCCCTCTTTTGAGCCCTGGGCGTCACATGATCTGTGGTCAATGTGGTGACAGGCATCTTACTTCACAGTGTCATGGAGTGCAGGGCGCATGCCTTTTCTGTGAGAAAGTAGGACACTTTTCGAGGGTGTGTCCTACCAAGGGATATCTATCTAATATATCACAGTAGGGTTCTTCTGGAGATTCTTCATGGAGATCGTATCCCCATGCTCAGCCCCAACGATTAGGTTATCAACCACTGGAGGCATCTAGGTTCAGAGGGCCTTCTCAACCTCATCACTCGGGACCTCAGCGAGCTCAAGTGAATGCGATGACTAGGGATCAGGCTGATGATATGCCTGGATGAGTGATTGTAGGCACTTGCC
The DNA here is from genome assembly GCA_001598015.1 of Dorcoceras hygrometricum. NCBI lineage: Eukaryota > Viridiplantae > Streptophyta > Magnoliopsida > Lamiales > Gesneriaceae > Dorcoceras > Dorcoceras hygrometricum. The sequence goes on along the minus strand of KV011206.1, from coordinate 43,104 downwards.
TTATCTTTAATTATCTTGCATGAGTTTTATTTGACACTGGAGCATCACACTCGTTTATATCTGATTCATTTGTGTATGAGTATCAGTTGTTTTCTAACCCTTTGTGTGATGTTGTGTCTGTTGATACTACTATCGGTGTGAGTTTGATGTCCCGTGAGATAGTGCTGGGATGTGTTGTTAAGTTTGATGAGAATGTGTTGGTGGCGAATTTGATTTCGTTGGAGTTGAGAGATTTTAAATGCATCTTGGGCATGGATGTTTTGTCTAAATATAGAGCTAAAATTGATTTCTTCCATGGCGTGGTGAGGTTTAGACCTTAATCTGGTGAAAAGTGGGATTTCTACTCTATTGATTCTAGATCCAAGATCCTCCTGGTGTCGGCTATGGATATGTTTAGTATGTTGTCGCTCGAAAACTCAGGATTTATGATCTATGCTTTGTATGCGACTTCGGAACCGCGATTGGAGGTTGGTGACTTTCCTGTTGTTTGAGAGTTCCCTGATATCTTTCCAGATGAGATTCCTGGATTTTCTCTGAGATGAGAGATTGATTTTAGCATTGAGTTGGTTCCAGGGAATGCCCAGATTTCTACAGCTCCTTATCGCTTGGAACCAGCTGAATTGAGGGAACTTAAGGATCAGTTGCAAGATTTTCTAGAGAAGGACTTCATTAGGCTGAGTATGTCACCTTGGCAGCTTCGATTTTTTTGTGAAGAAGAAAGACGGGTTGATGTGGATGTGCATTGATTTTAGGCAACTGAACAAAGTGAAATTGAAGAACAAAAATCCTTTGTCGAGGATTGATGACTTGTTGATCAGTTGTAAGGACTAGGGGTGTACTCAAAGATTGATTTGCATTCGGGTTATCATCAGTTGCGGATCTGATATGAGGATGTTCTGAAGATGGCTTTTTGGACTAGGTATGGGCATTATGAATTTCTGGTGATGCCTTTTAGACTGACGAATGCCCCTGCTGTCTTCATGGACCTGATGAACCGAGTTTTCTGTGAGTACATTGACCGCTTTGTGATCACCTTTATCGATGATATCTTGGTCTATTCAAGGACCAAGAGGGAGTACAAGGAACAGTTGAGTTTAGTATTGCAGACTTTGCGAGACTCACAGTTGTAGGACAAGTTCTCCAAGTGCGAGTTTTGGTTGGATCGAGTAGTCTTTTTGGGTCATGTTATTTCATCTCAAGGTATTTCAGTGGATCCCAGCAAAGTTGAGGTAGTCTTCAACTGGGAGCGGCCCAATAATCTGTGAGATTCGTAGTTTATTGAGTTTGACTGGCTATTACAGGCGTTTCATTGAGGGATTTTTTACTATAACCAGGCCGATGATGCAGTTGAACTAGAAGGATATGAGGTTTTTTTTTACCAATGAATGTGAGTCTAGCTTTCTGACGCTGAAAGAGAAGTTGACTACGGCTCCTGTGCTAGCATTACCCTCAGGATCGGGAGGTTTTGTGATGTGCTCCGTTTCTTCTTTGAGTGGTTTGGGTTGTGTTTTGATGCAGAACGGGTGAGTTATAGCTTATGCGTCTCGATAGTTGAAGCCTCACGAGACAAGATATCCCGTGCATGACTTGGAGTTGGCTACCATTGTGTTTGCCTTGAAGATTTGACGCCACTACTTGTATGGAGAGCAATTTGTGATCTACACCGGCCACAAGAGTTTGAAGTATTATCTTCACTTAGTCCGATCTGAACATGAGACAACGTTGATGGATGGAGTTTCTCAAGGACTTCGACTATGAGATCCAGTACCTACCTGGGTGAGTGAATCTGGTTGCAGATGATTTGAGTAGAAAAGCCCAGCCTATGATGTTTGCAGCGTTGAGCATTTCGAAAGTCCACGAGCATTTGGGGAATTCAGCTGGCGTTTTAGCCTAGGGATGATTTCTTTGTAGTTTCTTCGTTTAGTTTGAACCCCAGATTGTTACGAACATTAGAGAAGCGCAGAGGACTGAACCATACATTCATGAGTTGAAGTTGAAAGCCCAATCAGGTTAGTCAGATGATTTTATTGTTGCTTCTGATGGTTGTTTGAGGTTTCAAGAGAGATTAGTGGTTCCGAACCTGATTGATTTGAAGGAGACCATCCTGAAAGAGGCCATTGTAGTCCCCACAACATGATCCGGGTGAGGGAAAGATATACCTTGCCTTTAAATCTTATTACTGGTGGGAAGGCATGAAGAGCGATATTTTCAGATTCATGGGTTAATGCTTGAACTGCCAACAGGTTAAGGCTGTGAAGATGAGACTTGGTGGTATGCTTCAAAGTTTAGAGGTGCCCCAATGCAATTGAGAGCAAATTTCTATGGATTGTGTTACCCATTTACCTCGTTCGGGCCAAGGTTGTAATGCAGTTTGCGTAGTGTTTGATATACTGTCAAAGCCAGCCCATGTTATTCCCTACGATATGATGTGTTCTATGAAGAAGATGTCGAGATCGTACATAGACCATGTGATATGATTGCATGGTGTGCCGGTCGATAGTGTCCGACAGGTATCCTAGGTTTACTTCCCGATTCTGAAGAGCTTGCTGGTAGCTTTGGGGTCTATATTGGCTATGAGTACAGTGTATCACCCCCAGATATATGGCTAATCTGAGCAGACCATACAGACTTTAGAGGATATGTTGCAAGTTGTAGTGATGGATTTCGGTGGTGGTTTGCAGGATTCTTTGTCTTTGGTAGAGTTTTCGTACAACAATAGCTACCAAGTGACTATCCGGATGGCATCATTTGAGGCTTTTTACTTTAGGCAGTGCAGATCGTCGATCTGTTGGGAAGAAGTTGGGGAGAGACAGTTGTCTTCTCCAGAGTTTGTGCAGCACATGAAAGACCAAGTTGAGTTGATTCGGCTTAGAATGAAGGCTGCACAAGATCTCCAAGCTAGTTATGCGAATAAAAGGCATAGGCCTTTGGAGTTTCAAGTTGGAGATCGAGTGTTTCTGCGAGTTTCTACTTTCAAGAGTGTGATGAGATTCAGATTGAAGGGTAAGTTATTTTTAGATTCATCGGCTCGTATGAGATTATAGAACGGATTGGATCCTTAGCGTACAAATTGCAGCTGTCGGCTGAGTTGTTGTAGATGCATGATGTGTTTCATGTGTCAATGCTGAAGAAATATGAACCGGATCCTTCTCATGTGTTGAGAACCAATGAAGTAGATCTGGACCTGACCTTGAGCTACATCGAGTACCCAGTGAGAATTATGGACATAAAGGAGAAGCAATTGAGGAATAAGACCATAACTTTGGTTATGGTGCTATGGAGTAAACATGGAAGAGAAAAGGCTACCTGAGAAGTGGAAGCCAAGATCAGACAAGAGTGGCCTCATCTATTTGAGTACTGATTTATTCCATGTGTTATGTTTGTTTTCTGGGAGTATTCAGTTGTGATCTATTTTGGTTGTGTGGGATACTGCGTTTGATTTAGAGTATGAAATATGTTCTATGGAGGGGAGAATGTGAGGACTGTAGTTAGTAGACATTATTAATGGCTTAATCAGATCAGTTTAGAGAGTTAATCATGGACTGATCTGTTGCACGAGCTGAGTTGACCATCATAATCTCTGTGGACCATCATGAGCTGAGTTGGCTATCGCGAACTGATCTCGAGTCCATAACCTGAATAGAGAATCCTATGCTGAATTGGAAGGGTGCGATCTGATCTGAGTCTTCTAAGCTGAGCGGCATTGAGTATAGTCAGAGATGATAGTGTGACCTGATTTGTTATAGTGCAAGCTGGCAGTGTAGCTGCTCTGAACCTCTATCAGTTTGAGTTGCAAGGCTTAAGCTGGATTCAGCTATGGGAGTTACGCAGTGTTGTGAGCTGAGTAGTGAGATCATGAGTATTGTACTATGTTGATCGGTGAAATCAGCTTAGGCGTAAGCTGAGGACGATGAACAGCCTTGATGAGAGATGTTAGTGGTGTTCGGGTCATTTGTGAGCTGAGTGAACATTCAGATTTGGCGAGAGCTGTTTGAGGCATGGGAGCTGAGGAGTATGTAATCTTAGTACGAAAGAGCTGAAATGCGTGCGAGATCTGAACCGTGTGTGAGAGCGCTATTTGCTTGATGTGGGTGATCTGATCTGAGAGCGTGATCTGTTTTGTGAGCGTGATCTGTCACGAGCATGATATGTTAGTGATCGTGATCTGTCCATGGACATGAATTTCTGGGAGCGAGAGCTGAATTGAGTATGCATGCTGAGCTTCACGCCTAAGCTGAATACAGTGTGGATACCTGAGCTGATCTGAAAATACTGTAGCCCATATCTGAAGAACTTAAGTTGTATATATACGACCATTGACCAAAACTTATCCATTTTCTACACCACAAACACCTTATCTTATGAGAGCTTCCGACCCCGATATTTTCCCAAACCCTTATCGTCACTGTTCATCGACCTGGTATTTTCTTGATCGTCGGAGATTGGCCAATTCGTTTTGAGCAAGGGTACTACGGTACCTCTCTTCAAGCTCTACATTACCATACTGGTCTGGAGGATGGTAGCGACCAGAATAGAGAAGTCGAAGAGAAGCTGAAGTGTTTGACTTTTAGCATTTTCTGCCCGAGTTGTGCTTCTATTCAGGTAACCGTGTTCTGCTGGTGTTAGTTTCAGTACTTAGCGTTAATCTTTGAGTTAGAGTAGCGTCCTATGTTTAGTCGTAGTCGTTCATACTTGAGATCTTCATCCGTGAGTTGAGTAAGCTTTGACCGAGCTGTATTTATTGGGTATTCTATTAGATTTGTATCTCTCTTGTGATTTCTGGCATGATTTCTCCACCCTGAGCTGTTGGCCGTGAGCTATGTGTCGACATGGTGTGAGCTGTTCTAGCCGTGATCTTTGTTGATGTATTTTGATAAGATTTGAGCAAGGTACAAATTGATCTTGCGTTGACGACTTTGAGATATGCATGTGAACGTATCTGGGTGTGTACCGATGTTGAACTGTGGATGTGTACTGATTTTTTGAGCCGTGTGCATTTCATGACTTGATATTGTAACTGTTGTATTTGTATTGTATGATGTTATATAATTTTCATGATTTGCATACATACATATCATTTTGAGCCTGAATCCTTTGAAAACTGATTTTGAAGATTGAATAGTACTAGTATGCTGTTTTTGAAAATAAAATGAGGTGTCGGCTGGCTCCCTTAACCTCGTATCCCCGCTGCAAGATTTGTGTCGCCATGAGGACCAGTGGGTAGCTCCCACCCCTCAAAGAGCTGAAAGGAACCAGTTGGGTTGAGTTTGATGATTATGCTATTGGTACTGCATGTGGGAACGATCAGGTAGCTCCCATACTCCCACAGGCATTTGTTGGGGAACCGCGGCGGATCCGGATCACGCCTCCCGGCGAGGCAGCGGAAGAACAAAATTTTGGCCGGGAGATGATCAATACAATTCAATAAACAAATAAATCTATGACATTCATAGGGTGTTTCTCGGGGTTACCTTTCTGGCAACTCGTGCCTGGCTCCGACCAGTTTCGCGAGGAAACCAACACTTCACGGTAGGCGGCGGTAGATTACGTCAATCAGGTCCACGACCAGAAGTGAGACTCCTTCGTCAGCCTGCACTAGAAGGCCTGACGAGATCGGCGCGGACGGATTCTCCTCGTCAAGTTGGCCGGAACAGATTCCGGCGAGAGAGGCGGCGGCGGCGGCTTTTGAGAGAGGAGAAGGGGGCGGCCACTTGGAGCTAGGGTTAGGGTTTGTTTAGAGTGTTGTTGTTGTTATGAAGCTTAAGCCTAATTAAATAGACTTAGTCATAGTCTTGGACCGGCCCAACGGGCCCGGGTCCAACGGATGAACATTCCGTTCATCCCTATCACCGTGACTTCATCACAACTCCGATAGCCGATCAGATCGGACCGATCAACTCAGTTTCCGAAACTGAATACTATGATCTGAAAAACCATTTTCAGAACCCCAGCGCAAAATGACCGTTTTTCCCCTCAACAGCGGGAAATCACGATTTGACCCCTGTTGACTTTTAGGAAGACGCACTCCCCAAAATCCTCTTCGCACCAGGTCACTATCTATCTGCATGCTCAGAACATCACAATGTTCCCTACCAATGAAACATGGTACTTCGCATCGCAGATACTAGTCTCAAGCTCGGGCGGCCTTATCCTCATTTTGACGGCCCAATCGACTCGGAATATGTTCAGAATACACAGTGACTATTAGATGTGTTTCATGATAGCCGTCATACCCACTATCAAATCTAACATACAGTGGGTGTATTCTAGGTCTTTACTCAACGCAATTGTTAATCATTATACAACACAATGAAAGTAAAGAATGCCATATAAATAAATGCGAATATCATATATAAAGATTATTTTATACAAGAGTCTATAAAACCCACACGCCACAAGTTGGCTAGTTGGGCATCTACTCTAACAGCATTGTGGCATCTGATATATTTGACTGCCAGCTGAGTCGCTGTGCTTTGGATTCCCATGATTCCTTGTAACCCTAATAAATTGCACGACATGATATGTTGCATGTTTTATTTGATAGCTGGTTTATGATTGCTCTTCATATTGAGCTTTGATCTCGTTTGTTTTCCCTTGGGGCTGCTTTGGTCCTGTTTTTGGCCGATGCATGTTTTTTAGGTAGATTAGCTGGTCCGAGTGATGCGTCAGCTGGTGGAGCCTGTTGGATCGAAAATACAGTTAAATACAGCTCGGGAGTTCAGAAACGGGGGGAGGAGGGGTTTAACAAAATCCTTCACTATTTTTTGCAAAACTCTTTTCAAAATTTTTTTAAAACATTCGGCTACCTCTACGCTGTTTTACCAACTGTGGAGGATCTCAGTGCACTACTATTCTCTAGAGTAACAAATAATTGTGAGGAAATAACTCGATTGAATAGTGACAGATAAATTAAAACTGAACGCAGTAAGTAAAACTAAGTGCAGTAAAGTAAAAGGGACAAGATTTTGTTTATGGAAGTTTGGAGCTTAAACTCCTACATCTCCCTTCTTCCTTGAACAGGAAGATTCCACTAGAAGATTTGATTACAGAATCTCCTGCTCTAACATGATCCGATAGCCCGCAAGCTGCAAAAACTCCTAGCACTTCTACGACAGAAACAGATGCGCAATCTGTTCTGCAAATACAATGACAACTCTAAGATGTTTAAGCTTTCACAATCTATGCACTCTGTTTATGATTTACAATCAATACTCAATACTACAGAGTGGTTACAACTCAAATGAATATAAATCTGAAGCTTTTGAGAGCAGGTTGTAACGAGATTGATGATGAACAGAGGGATTTTTGTGCGATGTCAATTCTACAGCGTAACAGTATGTAGCGTAGGATTGTAAGCGTTTGCTGAATTGTGTATGTCAAAATTCAAAAGCTGTAATTCGTCTCGTGCATTGTTCATATATCTCGTATCTATCTTCTGTTCATCTTCATATATATATATATATATATAGATCTTCAGCTCTATTATTCAAATGATTTGTTGTACTGGCTAGTTGATTTACTTTCCATATGTGAAGAGCTTTCCGTGTTTCATACCAGAATCACGGGAATGATACCGTTAGGTCCAAAAATAGCATCCGGTAATTCATCCAGTAATTACGCACAAGATTGATCTGATCTGATATGATAGGATCACGTCTAAACTGATAGCTGTAAGCTCTGAGCTGTTAGCTATAGCCGTGATCTAAAGGCTTGTGACCTCTAAGCTGTTACGAAAAAAACTATTAGCTGCTCTTGCGATCTGATCCAAAACTGTCTGAGCTGATCTCTGCTAAACTGAACCTTTTCCAGATCTGATATGATATAAAGTGCTGAGCTGATCTGGAAAATATTTCTCTGAGCTGTTCTGTAAACTGATAACATCAATACTGATCCGAGACTTAGCTCTTCAAGCTCTGATCTGAATACTTATAAGCTCTAAACTGAAAGCTTTTTTTGAGCCCTGAACTGGTCTCTGTGCTGTTTCTACTCTAAGATGTTTCTGCGCTGTCTTAGCTCTAAGCTGTTTTCTTCTGAACTCTGAGTGTTGCTCTAAGCTGTACATACCCCTAGTATACTGTAAGCTGTTCTTTGTACGAAACTCCGATCTGAATCTTCTCTAAGTCGATTCCTACACTCAAGCAATGTTCTGATCTCGAAGCTCCAATCTGAATTGTTTCGAGTTACTCTAATCTATTCTGCTTTCCCTGAACTGAAAGGTGATGCTCTAAGCTGATCTGCTTGTCCTGAGATGAATCGTGACTCTATAAGTTGATCGACTTGCTCTGAGCTGATAGTGACTTTTTGAACTGATCTACTTGCTCTGAACTGAAATCCAACGTTCTGAGTTGTTCGACTTGCTCTGAGCTGATCTGTGTCATCCTGAGCTAAGTAGCTATGTTGTACACTGTTTTGCTTTCTCTGAGCTGAAATGCATCACCGTAAACTGTTAGACATGCTCTGAGCTGATATATGTCGTTCTGATATGTTCTATCCACTATTAGCTGATCAACACGCTCTGAGCTGGTCTGTGACGTCCTAAGCTGTTCTGTTCAGCTCTTCATCTTACCGCTGTAATCTGTTCAAGTTCTTGTATTTGTTATCACCAAAACATAAATTTTATTCTTAAAAATTTCCCATTTTTGGTGATAACAAAACTTAGCAGCAAAAATTCTCTTTTATTAATCAACGAAAATGCTAAGTACGAGAACTGATATTTCTTCTCAAAACAAATTCCTCAAAACTGAAAACAATCTTTCTCAAAACCATCTGTGCTTCCCACCGCTGTCTCTGATCTGTCACCACTGATATTCTCCCCTTTTCTGCTGTTGCTGCTACCACCTTCCCCCTTTTTGACACACCAGCTCTCATAAGATGAGCAACTACTTCTACGAGATGAGAGCTAAGGGATGCTAGGCTCGAGTTTACGTCAGTCGATTGTTTCTGTGCCTCTTCATGTAGCATAAATCTAGCAGAATTAATCTTTGAGGAAAGGTCAGCCTTGAGCTTATCTCCCCTCTGGAGCAAATCCAAGTGTTGTCTCCATTGTTTGTTGACCACCGCAACGTGTGACGTACGTAGGTCTTCGACATTGATCTCTACAGACTTTATCCGCTCATTGAAATCTATTTTAAAGGATGTCGTGAGCTCTTGAGAATGTAACTGCTCAAAACTGATGTTGGACACCAGATCTCGGTGTTGAGCAGTTGTCTTCGCAAATGATGAAATACTGTGGGGGTCAATGAAACTGCGATCTGGCTGTGCTGGGTGAATTTCTTCATATACCATCTCAACAGGTTCACATGCAGAAGGAGAGTGAAAGGATTCTGCATGTGTACCTTCTTCGAAGAATTCACAAAATTGTTCAGCACGCTGCCCGTGCTGAAAATCTCTGAAAAATGCATCTGGAATAGCCTCTGTAATCTGTACTGACGAATGTACCACAAAATCTGTACATTGTTTCACTTTCGGTTGCTGGGAATTGAAAACTGAACATCCTGATATATCATCATATGGTCCTGAAAATAGACTTGAGGGTCCTTGCAGTGTCGCCACCAGCTTATGCTGCTTTCGAAGCCCCAGATATGCTACCACTGCAATCCTGTGGGCCTCAGCCAGTACGTCCAGAACCTGGAGGTCTATGCTTGTGAGAGGATGCCTGGGAACAAAGTTTTTCCTCCTCTCAAGCAGAACCTTTTGAAGAAACAGTTCTCAGAGTTTATCATGTACCATCAATATTCGCTTGAGGGCTGTTCAAAGACAATCTGTCTCGGTCCATCGGAGCAGCTTGTCCGCATCTGCTTTGAAATGGTCCCTTAACCACTTAGGTTGTTCAAACCCCGAAAGTTGTAGGTTTTCACGCACTCTGACAAATACGGAGTTTCTGATCTTGACGAAGAGCTCAAGATCTGCAAAAATCAAATTGATTGTCTCCTTGACTGGATTGCCCTTAGGTGTCTCAACCAAAATCTTCTTTCCCTTATCAGCAAGGGCAATCTTCGGAAGAGATCTGGTGCGCCAGTTTACTTCTCTGATATGAATGCCCTAGCTCCATCGACTCTTAGTTATCTTGTTTCTTGATGATGCCGAAGGAGGGAAGGATTTTCCCCGAAGAGTCCGATAACGTGCATCCAGAGACAAAGACTCGTCATCATCGGTACTGCTAAGATCTGAGCTTTCATCCGTGACATAACAGATATGACCACAGGTGATGACACCTTGGTTTCTTTAGGCAACAACTTAGGATCCTCAGAATCAGAATCCTCCAATATAATGACTTTTCACTCTGTAGGGTGCGTCATCTGAATTTGGACTGTTGGCCTCACCGTAGCTCTCCCAATAGAAGTACGCTTTCGCTTGACTACTGGCTGAACAAAAGCATCAGGTTTGGTGCTCACATCCTCCAACCTTTTGACTTTGGTTGCTGATGGTCTCACTGTGTCACCAGTAGAATTCTTCTTTTCAACAAGTTCCGCCAAGGTTGATTTGTTCTTGGAAACATAGGTGCCAACAGAATTGGCAGATAAAATCTTCAAGGAGGGAAGGGCCTTAGACTCGCCCATTTTCAATCGTGGAACTCCCTCCAGCAGCAGACTCAGCTACACAGCAAACTGTTAGGATCGAAAAGCAAGCTCGGGAGTTCAGAGAGGGGGGGTGAATGAACTCCTTTGCTTATTTTTCTTTGAAAAATTGTTTCGAAAGATTTTACAGCTTTGAAGCCAACTTCCAGCCGAGTTACCAGCTAGGAAGGTTCTCAGTGTCTACTGTTGTCTCGTGTAATAAAATGATTTTTATGCAGAATGAACACGATTCAAACAGCTGAACAATTTAATCAAGTGTGTTAATGTGAAAGTTGTAGAGACAAGAAATTTGTTTCTTGAAGTTCGGAGCATATTCTCCTACGTCTCCCCTTCTTCCTCGATGGGAATGTTTACACTAGAAGGCTTTGATTTATACAACCATTTGTACAAACCCACTCCCGCAACCAACAGCCACGAGAACTCATAGAAAATACCAACGAAACATAGACCCGCGATCTGGTTCGTAATACACCATTCTCAGCTCTAAGCTGGTCGTGCTAAATTAGCACCTCTGCACTCTCTGTTTATGTTTTACAACTATCGCTCAATACCACAGAGTGTGTGAATAGAAGAGTCTGTGACACAGAGGAATAAAGAAAACAATCTGTGCTTGTGTCACTTAAGTAAGCTAGTTCAAGATGACTCTGCTTCTGTGAAGAACTGGTTATCTTGTATGTTCAACAGTCTTGTTGTAAGTCGTCTCCCCTTCACAACTGCTTTACTCTTCTATATATACTCTTTGGATGCAAAGGATAATAAATGTTACCAGTAGACACGTTGAATGCATCCAAATTGAATTTCCTGCAACGCTTTAAATGCTTGTACGATGAAAGTACAGATTCATTAAATGTATTGCCCATTTTAGCAACTCTACGCCGTCTTCAGTTTGTACCGTATCTTTGTGTATCTGGTTTTAGCTTGGAGTAGTTCCATCGACTACTAATCACTGCAGAGATGTCAAGTGTCTTGTTTCAGACTGTTCATAGCTTTAAATATTCCAAAATTCAATTTGCTATGTCGTTCTATACTCAGCCCTTCCATGTGCTCCAACCAAGTCTTGGAAACAAAAACTGCCTCAGCACGCGAGAACGTCAGAGGGTTCATCCTCTGAAACCTCGCTAAAACCAACTCCATTTCATCCACACGAGACGCCAACCGATCGACCTCATCCTCCACCTGCCTAGCTCACCTATGCAAGGGAACAATCAGCTGAACTACATCATCCTCTCGGTTCTGAGACCCAGACTCCTCTGGAACTTGTCTCCCCACTCTACCTCTCATCCTAGGCGGCATATACGAGACACTAAGGCGATAAGATAAAATTAGCAGACAAAGCACGTAGTCAAGCTCATGAAACAAACAATAATGTGCCTAGACTCGAGTGAACTAGCAAAGAAATTGAGCTTATCCCGTTTAAGCTCTGATACCAAAATGTCAGGCCGGGTACTCTTAATCAAACAATAGGCATGCAATTAATGCTAAAGCATGGAAGCTTAAAAGGTTGTTAAAATTTTTCTTTTCGCCTGAACTGAAAACTCAACTTAAAATACGACGATACTCAAGAAAAAGGTTTTATAACGAACCAATACTAACACATTGCATAAGCATCCAATACAAACAAAGTATCCCAACATACAAACATGGAATCTAAACAGCAACAACTATACCTGGCATCCCCGGCAATTGACTCAATGTATAATATATAGATATATATTTGGGACACTCGATCAACCCCTCGGGGCAACACTAGCTGACGCACCACCTAAGCCAGCTGAAGTACCTAGGTAACCTGAATGGAAAATAAAACAACCAAACAGACACGGAGGGACAAGGGGTCAAACCCCAGTACAGAGAACACAGTAATATAGCAAGAATAGTATGTGTTGGATCTGTTTCTACAGATCATAATTTTAAGTTTTGATTCACACAAAATCTATTACTATTTGACTAACGGCTTTCGTGATATGTGCAGTGCACTTGATTGAGGAAACAGGGAGATATCCAAACTGGAACAGTGAGGAGATGCCCAAGCTGGTCGAGTTGAAGATATCTTTGCTGGAACAGTGAGGAGACGTCCGAGCTGGAACAACATTGTCTTTACAAGGTCGTAGAAGACTTCAAGCTGGTTTACCAGCTTGGTAAAGCAGAAGAGAAGTTCAAGCGCATAATCAAGAAGAGTTCAAGTGCAGTGAATGAAGCGCAGAATTGCTCAAGTGCAGCGCACAAGGGCAGTGATTGAGTGCGAAGCCGTATACAAGAGCAGTTATCAAGTGCACGCTTGATCAAATGATTATTGAGCACGGCTATACTCAGTTCATCATAGGGATCTCAGTCCTTGGGTAGACTGAATCAGAACAGATTAACAATGTGCTTGCTGATGATTTGGATAAGGTGTCTGAATGGATCAAGCAAACAAGCAAGCACACATTGGCTCTTGACGAGAAGAATAGAGCCGAGCTGGTAAACCAGATCAGGGAAGAGAAAACCTGATCAAGGTTCCCAGCAGCTGGATGCTCGTGATGGGAAGCAGAAGGCTGCTGTAGTGAAAGAAGCAACCAGCTGGGAAGGAAACCAGCTGAGAAACCAGCTCAGAGAAGCGACCTGTTGAGTATGATGAACAAGCTGGCTCGAAGCAGCTCAAGAGCAGGAAAGAACAGAACAAGAGCAGCTCAAGAGTAGAAAAGAAGAGAATAGCTCGGAGTATAGACCAGCTCAGATAGCACAACAGCAGATGCCGACAAACCAGTTCGGATAGCATGACAGATGCTATCAAATCTACGAGCAAAACGATTTGAATACAAGACTATACGAAGACTGCATTTCAGTATTCAAATAGATTTGCTGTATTGTCTTCTCAAAATACAGAGATCACGTGCTTAAAAGTGAAGAAAAGCCTGCAACACATTTAAAGACAAAGCACACAAAGTACAACAGTGTCAGAAAACTTTCAACGGCTACAACTTTGTGTCCAACGGTTTAAACTCATAGTCAGGCTATAAATAACAAGAGCATAGCACGAGCAGATGATAGAGAGAGAGGGTTGTGCAAATCTAGAAGGCACTAACAAGATGAAGCACAACCTGGGAAGACAATGAAAAACCAGCTTGTATAGGAGCAATTCCCAGTGTGTGGGATTTCATATTTGAGAGATAGTGCTTACACTGTAAATCTCACACACATATACATTCACTCACATTCGAGAGTTGAGCGAAACAGATAAGAGTGAATGTAAATTAAAACTCTCATTGTAGTCTTTGGACAGAGACGTTAAACAAGTCTAGTTGTCTTTCGCACTGAGACATTAAAGAAGTGTGTGTAGTCTTTGGCACTGAGACGTTAAATAAGTGTGTGTAGCTTTTATCACTGAGGAGTTAAATAAGTGTTGTTAGACACACAGCTTGCGGGCTTAGTGTGCAGTGGTATTGCTAGGAGTTCTTGCGACTGCGGGTCGTAGGAGTGGGTTGTAGCGAAGGGTCGCTGCAATCAAAGTCTTCTAGTGGAATCCTTCCCAATTGTGGAAGAAGGGGAGATGTAGGAGAGTTTGCTACGAACTTCCATAAACAAACCTCAGCGTATTTCCTTTATTGCTTTCCGCATTCATACATACGCATTACATGTTTGTTTATTACGCTTAAAACTGTTTAAAAGCTTTTGAATATAAGAGTTCAGGTTGAGTTATTTCCACATGATTTAATTTCATTACTCAATCTGTATCTCGGTGCACTTTAATTCAAGAACACTAAGCTATTGCAACTTAAGAAGGTATATAACCAGATCGCACGTTCTTTCATTGGGCTGGTTAGAATTACCAGTTGGAACCAGTATCATACACTGGGCTGGTTCAGTGCTAAGCTAGTTCCACATGTATGCGATCCGGTTTCCTGTTACGTACTAGTTCTCGAACAGTTAAAATTGTTTAATGCACGTAACAGAAGGGGTTTGTGCTTGGGCTATGTGAGAGCCTACGTGAGTTGTGGCAGAGCTCATGAACAACCCCCATTTTTGGGACTAACAATTGGTATCAGAGCATGTTATTCTTGAATAGTGCATTTCTTTTCGAAAATTTTTTTAAACTGTTTAAAATATATATCTAATTTGATAGTCGTTCGAAAGCCTGTCCATGCTACAAAATTTTTAAGATTTTCAAAACTCATTTCATATGGATAGGGGGAGGAATGTCTTCTCTTTTGACGAGCTGACAGATTGCACAAGATCTGTGGACGCCAAGATATCTGGGGCGGAGCGAGGCTAAGCCTTAGGGAAAAATGGAAGAGATTCTATAAATTTAATCTTCTATTGCTTATCTGGTCCTTATAAATGAGAAACTTTTGAGTAGCATAGATTCTGTCTTCAAAATCTCATGCATACGAGGGTTTGGAGAAGAAGAGATAAGAAATATCTGGCTCAAAATAATTCTAAGTGTCGATCAACACTTCTATATATAATCTCCCCAAATCAACGTCTGCTGAACACCAATATTCAGTCGACTGAACAGTAGAGATCTTCCAGCAGATACCTCCTTTCATTCGCTAAATTCAGCAGCAACGACTACACAAACAATCGCACGAAAATACTTCAAAACGACACCGTTCCCACTTATCAAAACGACGCCGTAGCAAACACCAGCTGACAACAGCTCTCGCAAGAAAAACGACCAAGAGCTGGCAACAGCTCTCTCCAAAACAATTCATCTGCTGGTCGCGCGAAAACACTCAAAACGACGACGCATCTACTAATCCAAAACGACGCCACTTTGGTTACGCAAGCATTGCTGCTAACAGCTGATTTCTAAACGCAAAGCTCAAAACGCAGCGTTTCAACTAATTCAAACGACGCCGCTTCTCAACGCTTTAGTATTTGCGCGCCTGCTGGTCAGCAGCAACCAACGCAACGCAAACTACTACCAGCAGCAATGAATACGTCACGCCCACGTCATCATATCTATCAACAACTCTCGTGACTGATTCCACAAACCATCAGCTGATCACTGTTCACAAGCGCAACTGCTGGAGCAGCACTGTCTTTACCAGGTCGTAGAAGACTTCAAGTTGGTTTACCAGCTTGGTAAAAGAGAAGAGCAGTTCAAGCGCAGAATCAATCATAGTTCAAGTGCAGTTAATGAAGCGCAGAATTGCTCAAGTGCAGATCAAGTGGAGTGCACAAGGGCAGTGATTGAGTGCGAAGCCGTATACAAGAACAGTGATCAAGTGCACTCTTGATCATTGAGCACGGATATAATCAGTTCATCATAGGGATCTCAGTCCTTGGGTTAGACTGAATCAGAACTGATTAACAGTGTGCTTG
Organism: Dorcoceras hygrometricum; assembly: GCA_001598015.1. Taxonomy (NCBI): domain Eukaryota; kingdom Viridiplantae; phylum Streptophyta; class Magnoliopsida; order Lamiales; family Gesneriaceae; genus Dorcoceras; species Dorcoceras hygrometricum. Next base: position 27,223 of record KV011206.1, on the reverse strand, counting down.
ATGATGATTTGGATAAGGTGTCTGATGGATCAAGCAAACAAGCAAGCACACATTGGCTCTTGACGAGAAGAATAGAGCCAAGCTGGTAAACCAGATCAGGGAAGAGAAAACCCTGATCAAGGATCCAAGCAGCTGGATGCTCATGATGGGAAGCAGAAGGCTGCTGTAGTGAAAGAAGCAACCAGCTGGGAAGGAAACCCGCTGAGAAACCAGCTCAGAGAAGCGACCTGCTGAGTATGATGAACAAGCTGGCTCAAAGCATCTCAAGAACAAGAAAGAACAGAATAAGAGCAGCTCAAGAGCAGAAAAAAAGAGAACATCTCGGAGTGTATACCAGCTCAGAAACAGCAGATGCCATCAAATCAACGAGCTGGTACAAAGAACCAAGCTGGTTAAGGTCAAACCAGTTTAGCGAGCAGAACATATGATAAAAGCAGAAATGGACAAAACGACAAGCAAAACGATTTGAATACAAGACTATACGAAGATTGATTATAAACATTCAAATAGATTTGATGTATTGTCTTCTCAAAGTACAGTGATCACGTGCTTAAAGTGAAGAAAAGCCTGCAATGCATTTAAATACAAAGGACGCAAAGTACAACAGTGTCAGAAAAATTTCAACGGCTACAACTTTGTGTCCAATGGATTAAAATCCACATCAGTCTATAAATAACAAGAGCAGAGCACAAGCAGAGGATAGAGAGAAAGAGGGTTGTGCAAATATAGAAGGAACTAACAAGATGAAGCACAACCTGGAAAGACAATGACAAACCAGCTCGTATAGGATCACTTTCCAGTGTGTGAATTTCATATTTGAGAGAAAGTGCTTACACTGTAAATCTCACACACATATACATTCACTCATATTCGAGAGTTGAGCGAAATAGATAAGAGTGAATGTAAATTTAAAACTCTCCATTGTAGTCTTTGGACAGAGACGTTAAACAAGACTAGTTGTGTTTCGCACTGAGACGTTAAAGAAGTGTGTGTAGTCTTTCGCACTGAGACGTTAAAGAAGTATGTGTAGCTTTTATCACTGAGGCATTAAAGAAGTGTTGTACACACAGCTTGCGGGCTTAGTGTGCGGTGGTGTTGCTAGGAGTTCTTACGGCTACGGGTCGTAGGAGTGGGTTGTAGCGAAGGGTCACTGCAATCAAAGCCTTCTAGTGAAATCCTTCCTGATTGTGGAAGAAGAGGAGACGTAAGAGAGTTTGCTCCAAACTTCCATAAAGAAACCTCAGCGTATTTCCTTTACTGCTTTCCGCATTCATACATACACATTACATGTTTGTTTATTACGCTTAAAACTGTGTAAAATCTTTCGAATATAAGAGTTCAGGTTGAGTTATTTACGCATGATCTAATTTCTTTACTCAATCTGTATCTCGGTGCACTTTAATTCAAGAACACTAAGCTATTGCAGCTTAAGAAGGTATATAATCATATCGCACGTTCTTTCATTGAGCTGGTTAGAATTACCAGCTGGAACCAGTATCATACACTGCGCTGGTTCACTGCTAAGCTAGTTCCACATGTATGCGATCCGGTTTTCTGTTACGTACTAGTTCTCGAACAGTTAAAAATTTTTAATGCACGTAACAGAAGGAGTTGTGCTTGGGTTGTGTGAGAGCCTACGTGAGTTATGGAGAGCTCATGAACAACCCCATTTTCGGGACTAACAGTATGTATGATATATGCAATGTGCTATGCAAAGGCATGTCTGGTAGCAAAACATTGGATAACAAACCAGAAGCCAAACGAACATTCATCAACAATCTGTGGCAACATCATCAGGGATTCGGGTGCTACCCGGGCATGCCCAACGAAAAATAGATGTGGCACATCGTCGACACGAAGAAGGGTGCTTCCCAATCGACCGCACGGAATTCCAAGTGTATTGAAACCACCCGCCACCATCTATCCAGGACACTAAAACTGACGGGGCGAGATCGACTCGTTGCGTACTCAGTTGTAACTCCTAGAAATTTTCCCTATTAAAGTCGCATGCCTTAGTATTATTTTCATTTATTTTAATATTTATATTGATTTCACTATTTGATTATGCCATATTAATTATATAAATTATTTTATGGCGAGTATCTTTTCAGAATTTAGTACAGGTGCTACGAGGCCGGAATGAAGACGACGGCAACTCCGAGGTAAAGGTGAATTTTTATAAATTTAAATTTTGGGGCCATTACCTATGCATTGGAAAATTTTATGATAGTAAAATTCTAAAAATTCGATTTATTAAAACAATTTTCTCCTCATACTTATCCAAATTGTCGAGCTTATACTAGGAGAGAGAAATTATTTTTAGTAGCACTCTTATCATTTGAATAGAATTATCTTTTAACAATTTAAAACACAAATCCCCCCCCCCATTTAACTACCTTGGCCCCTCAAACACACACGCCACTATACAGTTTTCAAAAAAAATATAAACCCTAGCTTTTCCTGTAACGTCGCCCTCCCATTCTCCCCCATCAGCTTAGGACTTTCTTGAACAAAACCAGCAGCGTTCCCGACATTCCTCTTCCCTTCCAGCCTCGGGTCATTCGGTTGCAAGTTTCTCAGCATAAGGCAAGTACAAAATATCCTTTGAATGCGCCTTTCATTCATACTATTGTGTGGGTGTTTTTTAAGCTTTCGATTTTGATGATTTGAGGCTTCAAATTAATGATCAAAATGGTGTATTTTTCTCTGTATATCATGACGAGGCTGCCTAGGATTTGAGTTGTGGGAAAGGCTCGAGGGCTTGAGTGAGGGTTGAGGTAAGATGGGTGACTTTTCAGTTTAGACCAGGGACCAAAGTTTTGTCCTAGCCATGTTTCGATCCCTGCTTAAGTCGTAAGTTGTTTTCCCCTGCTTAATCCATAAGCTATTTTCTCCATTCTTAAGACATAAGCTATTTTCCCCCTACTTAAGTCGTAAGATGTTTTCCCCTTGCTTAAGTCGTAAGCTGTTTTCTCCCTGGTTAAGACGTAGGATTTTTTCTCCCTGTTTAAGCCGTAAGTTGTTTTCCCCCTGCTTAAGTCGTAATTTGTTTTCCATAAGCTGAAGTGGGCACCATAAGCTGAAGTGAACACCATAAGCTGAAGTGGACACTGTAAGCTGAAGTGGGCACCGTAAGGTGAAGTCACCATCGTAAGCTAAAGTGGGAACCATAAGCTGAAGTGGCCACTGTAAGCTGAAATGGACACCATAAGGTGAAAGGACCACCATAAGATGAGTTGAACATCGTAAGATGAGTCAACCATCGTAAGATAATTTGACCGTCATAAGCTGAGTTGACTAGTTTAAGCTGAGTAGAGCATCCTAAGCTGAGAGGAGGGTTTGCAATCTGATCTGCGTACTCTAAGCTGAGTCGAGTACTCTATGCTGTTTAGTGCATGATCTACTCCGAAGCCCTAAGCTGATCTGGGTAGACGTGCTGACCTGAGTATTGCATGCTGAGAGGAGAGTGCGTGATCTGAGCCCTAAGCTGAGCTTTTGAGGTGTGAGCTGCACGGGTAACGCATGTTGTGCTAGACGCCGTAAGCTAGCTATGTGTTGTCTGAGATGGGTAGCCCACTGTCATGAAAATTCAAAATGATGATTTTATGTTATTTTATGATGTTTGAGCAGTCTTTAAGAAGTTTCATGAGTTATGAAGTTTTCGAAAATTTTGAGAAAAAGAAAAAGTATTACTTTTGAGGTATGAGGTTGCTATTGAGGCAGTGAGCAAGTGTTGTAAATGTTTTGAATGATGGGAGTTGACTGTGATTTTTCTAATTTGATGGATATGGTGATCGGGAGATGTTCCGTTTGGCCATATCAACATGACAGATATGGTAGCCGGGAGACGTTCCATTTGGCCATATCAACTTGACACATATTGGGCTTCAGAAAAGTACTGGAGTGCCTTTACACTTGAAAGGACTGGACTCCAAAAAAGTATTGGGGTGCCTTTACAACCTATTACCATGGTATTTATATAGCTTGATCAGGCGACTTGAGGTTGGTGGACCACAGTCGGGAAACGAAGTTCACCGGAAAATTGTTATTTATGAGCTTATGCATGAATTTAAAATGATTTGAGAAAGAAAACCATGTTTTATGGATTTAATATTTGAGAAAAATTTATTTGAATATAAATATGTTAGTGCGTGCATGTGATTGTATTATTTACTACTTGCTATCCGTTATTTTGTACTTTTAGAGCCAAAGTCGCATGCCTTAGTATTATTTTCATTTATTTTAATATTTATATTGATTTCACTATTTGATTATGTCATATTAATTATATAAATTATTTTATGGCGAGTATCTTTTCAGAATTTAGTACAGGTGCTACGAGACCGGAATGAAGACGACGACAACTCCGAGGTAAAGGTGAATTTTTATAAATTTAAATTTTGGGGCCATTACCTATGCATTGGAAAATTTTATGATAGTAAAATTCTAAAAATTCGATTTATTAAAACAATTTTCTCCTCATACTTATCCAAATTGTCGAGCTTATACTAGGAGAGAGAAATTATTTTTTGTAACCCTCTTATCATTTGAATAGAATTATCTTTTAACAATTTAAAACACAAAACCCCCCCCCCCCATTTAACTACCTCGGCACCTCAAACACACACGCAACTATACAATTTAAAAAAGAAATTATAAACCCTAGCTTTCCCTATAGCGCCGCCCTCCCCTTCTTTCCCATCAGCCTAGGACTTTCCTGAACAAATTTCCTTTACTGCTTTCCGCATTCATACATACACATTACATGTTTGTTTATTACGCTTAAAACTGTTTAAAAACTTTCGAATATAAGAGTTCAGGTTGAGTTATTTACGCATGATCTAATTTCTTTACTCAATCTGTATCTCGGTGCACTTTAATTCAAGAACACTAAGCTATTGCAGCTTAAGAAGGTATATAATCAGATCGCACGTTCTTTCATTGAGCTGGTAAGAATTACCAGCTGGAACCAGTATCATACACTGCGCTGTTCACTGCTAAGCTAGTTCCACATGTATGCGATCCGGTTTTCTGTTACGTACTAGTTCTCGAACAGTTAAAAATTTTTAATGCACGTAACAGAAGGAGTTTGTGCTTGGACTGTGTGAGAGCCTACGTGAGTTGTGGAGAGCTCATGAACAACCCCATTTTGGGACTAACAGTATGTATGATATATGCAATGTGCTATGCAAAGGCATGTCTGGTAGCAAAACATTGGATAACAAACCAGAAGCCAAATGAACATCATCAACAATCTGTGGCAACATCGTCGGGGATTCGGGTGCGTACCCGGGCATGCCCAACCTAAAATTCGAATATCATATATAAAGACTTTCATATACAAGAGTCTATAAACCCACACGCCACAAGTTGGCTAGTTGGGCATCTACTCTAACAAAGCATCCAATACAAACAAAGTATCCCAACATACAAACATGGAATCTAAACAGCAACAACTATACGGGGCATCCCTCGGCAATCGACCTGATGTATAATATATAGATATATATCAAGGACACTAGATCAACCCCTCGAGGCAACACTAGCTGACACACCACATAAGCTAGCTGAAGTACCTAGGTAACTTGAATGGAAAATACAACAACCAAACAGCCTCGGAGGGACAAGGCAGGGTCAAACCCCAGTACGGAGAACACAGTAATACATCAAGCATAGTATGTATGATATATGCAAAGTGCTATGCAAAGGGCACGTCCGGTAGCAAAACATTGGATAACAAACCGGAAACCAAATGAACAGTCATCAACAATCTGTGGCAACATCATCGGGGATTCGGGTGCGACCCGGGCATGCCCAACGAAAAATATATGTGGCACTTCGTCGACACGAAGACGGGCACTACCCGATCTACCACACGGAATGTCAAATGTACTGAAACCACCCGCCACCATATATCCAGGACACTGCAACTGACGGGGTGAGATCGACTCGTTGCGTACTCAGTTGTAACTCCTAGAAATTTTCTCTATTAAACATCACATGCCTTAGTATTATTTTCATTTATTTTAATAGTTATATTGATTTCACTATTTTATTATGCCATATTAATTATTTAAATTATTTAATGGTGAGTATCTTTTCATAATTTTAGTACAGGTGCTACGAGGTTGGAATGAAGACGACGGGAACACCGAGGTAAAGGTGAATTTTTATAAAATTAAATTTTGGGGTCATTCCTTATGCATTGGAAAATTTTATGATTGTAAAATTCTACAAATTCTATTTTCTTAAATCAATTTTTTTCCTCATACTTATCCAAATTTTCGAGCTTATACTAGGAGAGAGAAATGATTTTTAGTATCACTCTTATCATTTGAATAGAATTATCTTTTAACAATTTAAAACACAAATCCCCCCCCCCATTTAACTACCTTGGCCCCTCAAACACACACGCCACTATACAGTTTTCAAAAAAAATATAAACCCTAGCTTTTCCTGTAACGTCGCCCTCCCATTCTCCCCCATCAGCTTAGGACTTTCTTGAACAAAACCAGCAGCGTTCCCGACATTCCTCTTCCCTTCCAGCCTCGGGTCATTCGGTTGCAAGTTTCTCAGCATAAGGCAAGTACAAAATATCCTTTGAATGCGCCTTTCATTCATACTATTGTGTGGGTGTTTTTTAAGCTTTCGATTTTGATGATTTGAGGCTTCAAATTAATGATCAAAATGGTGTATTTTTCTCTGTATATCATGACGAGGCTGCCTAGGATTTGAGTTGTGGGAAAGGCTCGAGGGCTTGAGTGAGGGTTGAGGTAAGCTGGGTGACGTTTCAGTTTAGAGCAGGGACCAAGAGTTGTTGTTGTCGAGGAAAAAGGGGCAACGGTCGGACGTGGCCCGGGTTTTGTCCTAGACATGTTTCGATCCCTGCTTAAGTCGTAAGCTATTTTACTCTGCTTAAGTCATAAGCTGTTTTCCCCCTGCTTAAGCCGTAAGCTGTTTTCTCCCTCCTTAAGCCGTAAGCTATTTTCCCCCTGCTTAAGTCATAAGCTGTTTTCAGTAAGCTGAAGTGGGCACCATAATCTGAAGTGAACAACATAAGATGAAGTGGACATCGTAAGATATAGTGGGCACCGTAAGCTGAAGTCACCATTGTAAGATAAAGTGGGCACCATAAGCTGAAGTCACAATCGTAAGTTGAAATGGACACCATAAGGTGAAAGGACCACCGTAAGCTGAGTTGAACACCGTAAGCTGAGTCGACCACCATAATCTGAGTTGACCGCCGTAATTTGAGAGGAGGGTTTGCGATCTAATCTGCGTACTCTAAGATGAGTCGAGTACTCTATGCTGTTTAGTGCATGATCTGGTCTAAAGCCTTGAGCTGATCTGGGTAGACGTGCTGACCTGAGTACTGCGAGCTGAGAGGAGAGTGCGTGATCTGAGCCCTAAGCTGAGCTTTTGAGGTGTGAGCTGCACCGGGTAGCGCGTGCTGTGCTGGACGTCGTAAACTAGCTGTGTGTTGTCTGAGCTGGGCAGCCCACTGTCATGAAAATTTAAAATGATGATTTTAACTTATTTTATGATGTTTGAGCAGCCTTTAAGAAGTTTCATGCGTTATGAAGTTTATGAAAATTTTGAGAAAAAGAAAAAGTATTACTTTTGAGGTATGAGGTTGCTATTGGGGCAGTGAGCAAGTGCTGTAAATGTTTCGAATGATGGGATTTGACTGTGGTTTTTCTAATTTGATGTATACATTGACCGGAGACGTTTCATTTGGCCATATAAACATTACAGACATGGTGGCCGGGAGACATTTCATTTGCCATATCAACTTGACACGTATTGGTCTTCAGAAAAGTGTTGAAGTGCCTTTATACTTGAAAATACTGGACTCCAGAAAATTATTGGGGTGCCTTTCCAAGCTGGTAACATGGTATTTATATAGCTTGATCAGGTGACTTGAGGTTGAGGTACCACAGTCGGGAAACAAAGTTCACCAAAAAATCTTTTTATTTACGATTTAATGCTTATGCATGAATTTAAAGGAAAATGATTTGAGAAAGAAAACCATGTTTTTATGCATTTAATATTTGAGAAAATTTATTTGAATATAAATATGTTAGTGCATGTGATTGTCTTATTTAGTACTTGCTATCCGTTATTTTGTACTTGTTGAGCCTTTAGGCTCACTACGTTTGGTTGGTGCAGATGACGTAGAGGTTGAGATCGAGGGGCGGAACCTTTGAGTGGATGGCAGTCCAGCTTGTCACATTCCCAGAGACCTCACGTTTTTTCACTTATGTTGAAAGAATAATCTTTATTCATGCATGGGTTTCAGTACGTTGTTATGGTGAAGGATAATTTTTTAAATTTGTGGTTTTGAATTTCAACTTAATTGGTTTATGATGTTAAGAGAAATTGATTTTTTCGTTTGCTACAACTATGTTTTAAATTCTTATGAATTTTAAATTATTGAGTTTTATTGAAACTTTCGAATTTATATAAAAAAAATTCGCATTTATATTACTAGAAAACAGAGCATCAGATCACGGCTATCAACAGATCAAAGGGCCCAATATGATATGCAGATGCATTCAATGGTATGACATGCTCGACATATGTGCACATAACGAAAACAGATCACGGAAACATAGCACGTAAACAACAAAGAACACATACACATACTCTACGAAAACTGTAGATTACCAGTTACGATCCGCACCTCAAAGCTGTTCAACAAATACCTCACACAGCTTGCGAGAAGAACCGAACACCAACACCAGACAGCTTGCGCTCTGAAACCAACAGCTCTGACCAACCATCTACTCTTTTCCCTAGTTCTCGTGGAGAAATCTCGACAGAGACGCTCAATCGACCACAAAGCTACAACCTGCTCAACTACACGAAATCAGCTTGACGAACAACTACGAAAGAAACAGATTCGAGAGCTACCAGCTCAACCCAGCTCGAACCTACACCCCAAATAGGATTTTTGGTTCTAATCGAAGCTAAGAACGAGAACTAGCACTTACCCGAAAATGCTACCTGAACTCAAAGACAAACTCGACGGAAAATTGCGAAAAGTCGTACGCCTCGACTATCTTAATGCTCGCTCTTCCGGCCAACCAACAACTCCAAAAATGGTACAGAAAGGACGAGCTTGAACAGAGGAACCTAAATATACCAGACTTGCTCCAAGATGAGACGTCTACCGCCTCCAATTATAAGGTTCGATGAACAGTAATAAGGGTTCCGCGGCAAGGTAAGAGTTCGAGCTCTCGAGGAAAGAAAAATATCTAAGTGTTGGAAAGTAATGGCTAACACTTGGTCAATGTCTAAATATATACAACTTAAAATCCCGTTATCTGATCTATAGTAGCCACCGACCAGCTCAGGTGTAACGCCCAGGAAATCCATAAATTCACAATGATATATCTAAATTTTCGAAGGGTTTCATTTGCTAATTTCATTACCCTTCTTCAGCTTCTTTTAGAAATTCAGATTTCGTCTGAGCTGAATTTCACATTTGAGCAGGAACCCGGTTCTCAGGAGTTGGCCGATCGAATACTATCAAGCACGGTTCAGACTATTTTAAATCCAGTTCGGTTTTTGTTGGCTTGTGTACAAAGCTGTACTTTTAAAGATATTTTGAAATGGTGAGCTCATGCTTCCTGTTTTCCTATAAAATCATGTAACATTACTTTTCACACCACAATCAAACTCTTTCAAAAGAATTTTTATTTTAAAGCGATGAAGAGATCTCCACCAACCGACCGAAAACTTCAAATATGGATCGCGCTTGTAAGTTTTTCAACGTCAGAGGATTTTTGTTAGCTGTATTCAGCAGTTGAGGCAATTAAACTTCTTTCTGTACTTTGTAAAGCATATATTGATTTCCTTCTTGCATGCTTGTATGAGTTTTAAAGGTTCAAACGCAGAGTTAAGTTCATGCAGATTTCAGGAGAAGTATTGGTTTGCTGATGTTTTGATTCAGAAAAGTTTGTTAGAAAATGTTTTACGATGTTTGATCCCGTTTCTTCTTGAAAATTTTGGGATGTTCTGCAAGTAGCTTACAAGCAGCTTACGTGCTTTTGTTTCAATAGCTTACAAGAAGCTTACGTGGTTGTTTCTGGAATGTTTCCTTAGATATTTTCAATTGCTTCAAACTAAGGAAATCTTCTAAACTGTTAGTCATTTTGAGCAAAGTTCCCGATCTATTTTTCCGGAGCTGATTTTAAGTCGCGATCTGTTTATTGTTCCTAGCTGATCAAAGTCGCAATCTGATTTCATTGTCCGATCTGAGTTGACTGTGTTTGACCTTCGTAATCCAGCCTGCTCATTTAAGTTGTGTTCACTTTTTCAAATCTGAGTTGTCCACACAGCCCAGAGCTGATTTTCTATTCTGAGCCAGTACGCTCGCGTTCTGTTCATACTCCGAGCTGATTCAGATTAGTCAATCTGGACTGATACAGTAATTTCAAGTTTAATTCTTCATTCCTTTATCTTTGATTCGAAGGTATAACTTTAATCTGTTCGAAGTTATACCCATTTCAAGAGATAGTTCTTCAGTATAGAGCTCTGCTATTCGTATTTGTTTCTATAGCCTGAGCTGATTCGACTTTCTTTTCGATTGAACTCCGATGAACTCCCAGTAACTTTAGAACATCTAAAGAGTTTTAAAATATCACACCATGTATGAAAGCGATCTGTTTTAGATCCAAGAAAACTAGTTTAAATCTAGTTTTAAAGAACATCAGTTTAAAGAAAAGTTTCAGTAGAGAAAATGTTTTAATGATATATGGGAAGAAGACGAAGGAGGAATGACAGAAGTTCCCTGTCATATATCATAATAGTTTTAAAGGAAGAAATTTCAATTTTAAAGTGATTTATGACAAAGATAACATACGGTCAGTAGAGGGAGGGTGAGGACACAGGCTGACGAACCAGTGTGTCCCTTCATATAGGGAGGGTGAAGATGATGATTGACGAACCGATGTGCCCCTCAATAGGAAGGACAAGGATTATGGTTGACGAACTATATACCCCTTCACATAGTTTGGTATTTATTCCCCATAACCTGTTTACAGATGAGCTTGTGCAAGTGACTGACCCAAGGAGAGCTTCTGCGCCATAGCTCAATAGAAAATAAGAACAAAGAACAGGGTTGTTTACAACCACAGAATTGATTGAAGTTTATGTTAAAAGCTTACTTCCTTTAATACCAATAAATGTTTTAAATTTTTGAAGTATGTGCAAGCATGTTTATTTTATGCTTTCTCAGTTTCTCAGTTTCTCCGTTTTTAGTTTAATATTTTACAATTTTTCAACTTACGAGTTGTTCAGCTTTCAAGTTCTATCAGCTTACGAGCTATCAATTTACAGTAAAGCTATGTTTATGATTATACTGCCTACCTTAGTTATTTCCAGAGTTGCTTGCTGGGCCTCTAGGCTCACTAGTTTTCCTAAGTGCAGGTGATCAGGTTTAGAGGTTGCTGGTCGGTGCGAGTTGGATCAGATCGGGGGCGTTTATCGTGGAATTTGTGTTTTGTGCTAGCCAAAATTCATAGCTTTTTGTTCAGTTCGCAGAGTTTTTTCTCTTGTGTGTGCTTTACTATGTGCTATATCTACCTTGTTTACCGTTGGGTGTCTCGTAGATGCCGCCGAGGAGGAGAGGTAGGGCTGCTAGGCAGATGGTAGGGGAGTCTAGAGCTCCAAACAGTGAGGATGATGTTGCTCAGCCGATTGTTCCTTTGCGTCGTCATGCTATACAGACTAAGGCTGAGGTGGAGCATATAGCCCGACAAGTCAATGATATGGAGCTAGTCTTAGCTAGGTTCCAGTGGATGAATCCCACTACGCTTTCTAGTGTCAAAGGTGGTTTGGCGGCCGAGGGATGGCTAGAGCACATGAGGGTCGTGCTAGACAGACTGAAGCTCAGGTGGAGCATATAGCACGACAAGTCGATGATATGGAGCTAGTCTTAGCTAGGTTCCAGGAGATGAATCCCCCTACATTTTCGGCACTGAGACTGAGGTGGAGAATCTAGCCCGACAAGTCGATGATGTGGAGCTAGTCTTAGCTAGGTTCCAGCAGATGAATCCTCCTATGATTTTTGATGTCGAACGTGGTTTGGCGGTCGAGGGATGTCTAGAGCACATAGAGGGTCTGGGACTATTCTATAGAGTGCAATGACGAGGATAGGACGCTGAGCTTGGCTACATTTCAATTGAGAGAGCATGCGCAGCGCTGGTGGAAGGGTGCTTCCAAGGCTATGAGAGAGATGGATATAGTGATCTCGTGGGAGAGATTTTGCCACATTTCTTCAAGAGTAAATTTCCAAAATCGTACTACAACGCCAAGGAACGTGAGTTTAATAATTTAGTGCAGGGGAATCTGAAGGTGGCCTAGTATGCTAGGCAGTTTTCTTTCCTTCTCTCCTATGTTCCCAACGTTGCTAGTAAGAGAGGGCGAAGCGGAACAAATTCTTGAAGGGTTTAAGGCTGGATCTTTTTCCGGTAATGTTAGCTGGTTCCCATTCTACTTATGTTGATGCTGCGAATAGAGCAATTGACATAGAGGAGGTCTTGTTGAACATGCAATCCCAGGTTCAGTCGCAAACTGGACAAGGTTTTCTTCACCCTGTGCCTCCAGGGATGTACTCATATCAGCCTCCTCAGATTCCGTAGTCGTCAAGTCGCCAGAGATTCAAGCCCAGAGGAAAGCCATTTAAGAAGTCGAGTTATAGTTCTTCTGTTCAAACAGTTCTGGTGGAAGTAGCTCGAGGTCAGTGTTTTGTGGATAGTGTGGAGGTAGACATCTGGCTTCACAGTGTACGGGAGTGCAGGGCGCTTGACATATTTGTGGGAAGATGGGGCACATTGCAAGGGTTTTCCTTCTACTAGGGGCAGCGTTCAACCCATTTGTAGCAGGTTTCTTCAGGAGGATCTTCTCGGAGACCGTATGTAACGCCCCAAAATCCATAAGACCACATTTATGCATTTTATTAATTTCATGGGCCAAAATGGCAATTTTAAATGTTATGCATTTGCTGATTTCATTGATTTCAGAAAATAAGATGCGTCGCGGCTTCCAGCAGATGACTCCTAGAGCGATACATGAGCAGGTTTAAATCGATTGAAAATATCTTTAAGGAGGACAAATGATTTCTTTTGAAAAAGGTTTGGTGTTTTACAAATTAAATGATATGAAGGGAATTTTACTAAAATTTCACAACTTGGCTGAAGTGTGTCATGATCTGTAAACATAGCACCTTGCACTAATCCCTTCCATATAAATAGCTGTTTTGAAAGCAAGATCATTATCATTTGCAAAGAAAGTCTTTAGTGTTCTTCAAAATATTTTCCAGAGGAGTTCGTGTATTGCTCAGGGAGAAGATTCTTCGGGAATTAACCACGGTTGCAAAGCTTTGTTAAGGCAAGTAAAGCTGATCTTTGCTACACCGTTTAAAGCTTATATTGGTTTTATTCATTTTATGGATATGCTTGCCTGTATGTTTAAGATATGTTGAAATTCATGTTTAAAACGATTTACGCATGAACGAAGGAAAGAAAGATTGGGTTCAAAATGATGTTTTTATGCTTCCAAGTTTTTCCAGAAAAATATGAATACTGAGGATTCAAGTTTGATTCAAGTATGTACATAAATGTTCTTCCTTCTGGTGAATGGTAACATTGGAATTTGACGCTATGTAATCGGATGTTGTTAATCGAATCAGTATAAAGTCTGGTTTGATAGATAGCAGCTGATAGCGTAGCTGTCGTTTTGATGCTGCAACGCCAAGTTTAAAGTCAGCTTTTGGTTTCGAGAATTTCTTATATCAGCTGTTGGTTTTATTGTTCATCAGCTGTTGCATCAGTTTTCGTAAACAGATGTTGTATTGTTGAGTCATCAGCTGTTAGTTTATTCATCAGCTGTTGCATTGTATTGATGTATCTAGCCGTTGCACTGTTCATTTTCAGCTGTTGAATTGTATCGTAATCAGCTGTTGCATTTGTTCGTAA
>KV011205.1:67370-82305 GCA_001598015.1 Dorcoceras hygrometricum | reverse complement strand
AGGCAGCGGCCCGGCGACTCGCTTTCCGATTTTCGTTTTCGATCTGAAAATTATGTTGTTAGATACAATTATGGCATAATCGTATGATCAGATCTGAAAAACACTGGCTCTGATACCACTGTCGGGGATCCGGATCTGCCCCCCGGCGAGGCAGCGGAAGAACATAAGAAATATAGCCGAGAGACGATCAATACGAAAAACAACAATTACAGTTAATCGTCATACATAGGGCGTTCAAAACGAATACCTTGCTGGCACTTGTGCCTGGCTCCAACCGGTATTACAAGAACCCGGCTCTTCTCGGTAGATTGCGGTAGATAATCGCCAATCCGGTCCACGACCAGAACCGAGTCTCCTTCGTCAGGCTGCACTAGAAGCACTGACGAATTCTGCACGAACGGATTCTCCTCGTCGAATCGGCCGGAACGAATTCCGGCGACTCGAGGCGGCGGCGGCGCAAGGCGGCGTGTGTATGGAGAGGAGGGAGGCGGCTAGCACTAGGTTTAGGGTCAAGATGTATCAAGTGTGTACAATGAAGTTATTAAGTCTAATTAAATAGACTTAATGATGGACTTGGACCGGCCCAACGGGCCCGCGTCCAAATGACGACATCCATCGCTGCGACTTCATCGTAGCTCCGATCGCCGATCAGATCGGACCGATCGAATCAGTTTCCGAAACTGAATATTACGATCTGAAAAACCATTTTTCAGAACCCCAGTGCAAAATGACCGTTTTGCCCCTCAACAGCGGGAAACCTCGGTTTGACCCCTGTTGACTTTTAGGAAGTCGCACTCCCCAAAATCCTCTTCTCGTGCTCAACACATTGAGCTGAGTATCCGTGCGGGAATCTCGAATCTAGTATTTGTGTGACCCTCAATGGTTCAGGGATACAGCTAGCCGTGGGCTCACAACCATTGTGGCTCCGGGATCACAATTCCGGACCTGTCCAACGGATCATGGTAAAGCGTCTAGCAACATCGCCCCATGATCCCCTAGGTATCACTGATAGTGCCTGCAAAAACCAGTCGGTCGTGGTTAGCGTACAGTACGGTCCTTTCAATCAATATATCCCGATCAGATCAACGACCATTGGTAAATCGAGAGTCGCTATAGATCCGATAGCTATGCATACATCTTGGAGATCGAATAGTGACATCGCGAGTGTAACTAGGTAAACACATTTACCTAAAACACTTCTAGTACTCTGGCCAGAGATTTATACACTATTATCCCCTCAGATAGCATAGGATATCCACGCATGTCTGCGAGCGGTGAATCCTCGACAACGATGCATCGACTCCTACATGCATCGGGGTCTCACCCAATCCCGACGACTTATGACCCCAAGTGAGTCGGCAAACGGGCAAAGTGAGACGCCTATCATGTAGAGTCTCAATGACGTTTTCGCAGATACTATTCTCGAACTCGGGCGGCCTTATCCTGATTTTGACGGCCCAATCGACTAGGAACATGTTCAGAATACACAACGACTTTTAGATGTGTTTCATGATAGCCGTCATACCCACTATCACATCTAACATACGCTTTAGTGCATTCTAGGTCTTTACTCAACGCAATTGTAAATCATTACACACATAATGAAAGTAAAGAACGTCATATAAGTAAATGCGAATATCATATATAAAGATTGTTTGTACAAGAGTCTATAAAACCCACACGCCACAAGTTGGCTAGTTGGGCATCTACTCTAACAGCACCTTGAGGGCTGTTGGATCGGGTCTGTAAACGAGGTGTAAGATCAATTCTAGTGGATCCTTCCTGTGTGGGGGAAGGGGAGACGTAGGAGATTTAGCTCCGAACTTCCATAACCAATTTGCAGCATACATTTATTTATAGCTTTCTGCATTACATTGCATACATATCTTAAAAACCTGTTTAAATAGCTTTCATTCTCAGAGGGTAGTTCATGTTGTTTCCGCATGATTTTATATCTTACCTGATCTAATTTTCGGTGCACAAATATTTCAAGAACCAGATCTATTACAGCTCAAGTTTTAACAGACCAGATCGCACGGGATCTGAACCAGCTCGCAGAGCTGCTGATCCAGCTCAGGCGTGATCTGGTTTCCCTTTTGCGTGCTGCTTTTTCAAATAGATTTTAAAATGCACGTAATCTGGTTTTAGTTCCTAGTTCCGATATCCGAGCTGTGTGAGAGCTCATGGCACCCCTTTTCAATCCTATCAATATATAAATTAAATAATCTTTATTTAAAAACTAAATAAATATTTTAAAAAACGTACCAACAATAAACACAACAATATGCATTTCCTTATTTTATGAACTAAATCAATTTATATTTTGGTATCTTGTTATTTTCCTAAAAAACATGTGTTGGACAGTTTTAAAAAAAAATTTTGGAGCTCAAACTTCAAATTTTTTTATGAAATATTATTTAATTTATATATATTGAGGTGAAATTAAATATATAAAAAACAATTGTTGACGTTTGAACCATAAATATTTTTCAAAACTGCCCAATGGATATTTTTAAACTTTAAATTTTTGGAAATTTAATAAATGATATATAATTACATATATAAGTCTTCTCGTAAAATACATCAAGTTCAAATTCACGAAATTATGTATATTGTTTTTTTTAAAAAATTAAAATAAAATTAGAAAAATAAAAAACTAGACTGCAGCATCCGCTGCAGCCTATAGCAGACGCTGCATTTAAATTGCAGTGTCCGCTATTTGTGGTGGAGGTTTGCGTTAGTTTTGCAAACCTCCACCATTTATATTATTTTTAATTTTTTTATTTTTGTTATATTTATTAAAAAAGCCCCATATGAGGAGATCGAACTTTTTTTGTTATTTTATTTATTTTTTTTCTTTTTGATACACTATTGGTATTTCCTATCTAAACACCTAAATTTACAATGTAGGGATTTTTATCTATTTCTTGAATTTAGGGGAATAATAATATACTGCAAATACTATTTACCATTTAAATATATGAAATACTTTGGACGACGGTGCGAATCCACCAACCTAAGGACTAACCCATACCCCAAAACTATTGGTTCCACATAAACCGGAAGGTGGGGCTACAGAAAGACATTTTTCAACCCGAGTTCATGTTAGCATAACGCAGAGAAGTATCCTGACGTAAAATTCAAAGTTATAAAATTATTTTTAATATGTGGGTTTCATAAAAATATGTGAAACTTATATTATTTTATTAAAATTGTACGATTGAATTTAATGCAAGAACTATCCTTGTGCTGACACCTTTATCCATCTTTAAAAATTAACTCATTAATTGACTAATACATATAGATCATATTTATGTAATACAGTTACACGATCTTTCACCGTAGTCACCGTTGTTCATTAATCCATATTCTTGAATTGCTTTACAAGCCGTAGAGTTAGCAATATTAGTATATTACTATCGCTGGCTGGCAACGTTTTATTCTTTAACCTATCAATTAATTAACGAAAAAAAAGGCTATTAAATGATCATGGATGCAAATTAATTTAAAATCTCGTGAAATCTTGTACTTGTTTTCTAATTTAAAATCTCGTGAAATCTTGTACTTGTGTCTAAGATTAATCTAATCCTAGACACACATCACATAAAAATATGGCCCCACAAACTAATAAGAATGTAGAGATGAGCACACCAGAAGATCTTCTAAAAACAGAAAAATAAGTTGATTAGAACAAAGTAAATTAAAATCGATCAAGTATACATCACTCGAAATCTAGCCTCTGACTAAAATATATCTGGAGAACATGATAGCGAAATTTGAACTAAAAAGGATTGAAAAAATTGGCTTAACTTTTGAAGATTGTTAAGCTAAGCATCTCACTAAAGAGCCATACATTGCCAAAGGATACTTAGTTGCCCAAACAAAAGAAGAATTACAACAAAAGAACTTCAGCCATCCCTTTCTTTCTTCTCTCCTCTGCCATTGTGAAAGAAAAAAAAGTTATAGCACAATGTATGTAGAAAGTTGATTGTCCCTCTTCGGAGAATTAATATACGACTCTTGGATCTAAAGAAATGGAATTTTTAATTACTGTGGGGTAGTGTGGAATATGTGAGTGGAGGGAGGATCTTCCAAGCATATGCTCTTATATTCGTTTTTCATGTTTTTTTAAAGATATATGGTATGATGGGGAACACACTTTGGGAATCGAATATTAAAATTCGTATATTATGATGGAATATTGTATTTTGTTAATGCCATGGAATGTTCAGCTACATTCAGTGCATCATATGTTGTGAAATCTTCCTACTAACAGTTGATTCTTCAATAAATATTTTAAAAAAAGTGTTTAAAAGGGATTTTATAAGTGAAATTAAGTGAGATTAAGAAAAAATGTGGATAAAATACACGATTAGGACAAAAGTTCAAAAAAGAAGCGGTCAATCATGTAGCTTAAATGGGATCAAGGGTATAAAGTTATTTTTAGTTTTTATTAATGCCCCAAATAAATCTTTATTTTCTTTTTTTTTTGCCCCGAAATTCTCCACCAAAACACTAATTCCTCTTACCCATGGCCAGCCGAGCATAAAACAAAAGATATTTCGATAAGCACTTTGATGCCCCCCGTAATCACCTCGGGACCCGAGGACCGAGCATTTCACCATCGACACTACCTGCATCGTCTAAGGCGAGAGCAATCCAAGAGCACGCACGCAGCACGGGAGTACTGGCCGAGGCCTTGAGACCTTCTCGGGAGTCACACCTCGGGAGGCACCCAAGCATTTACGCCATGAGAGGAGCTAGGGGACCGACGAAGCAATTTGAGCTCGGGGTACCTCCCGAGGACCCCGACCCGACGTGATGAAGAATCCTCTTTGGGTACGTTTTTCCTTCTTTAGAAGATCCAGATACGATACTTGTTTCCTTCTTTAGAGAGTCCGAGGACGATACGACTTTCCTTATTTGCATAACAAAATCCCCGGGAATCACGGAGAAGATCTCGTCCACCCGAGATATCCGCACTTCTCCAACGACTTAGCCCCTCTATAAATATCCCCCAGGTTTGCTCTCTCAGATTCATTCACTCATTCTTGCACACTCTCGCACACAGTCATATTTGCTCTCGTTTACTCTCGCGCACGCGGCTGACTTAAGCATCGGAGGGGCTTCGCCGGACACACTTCTGGCGCCCTCTGACGAGTGTTCGTTGGTTGCAGGTATACGCGCATACTCCCCAGTTCCCGACGCCCGACGTTCCCGAGGTCCTCGATGCGGTGATAGCTCGTCGGCTGAACTATTTGGTTACATCAATTGGCGCCGTCTGTGGGAATCGAAGAAGAAGATATAAGATGCCACCAAAGAGGACTAGAGCTCAGCGTAGTGGGGAGAACAATAATACGGAGAGTACCACTCAGGGGTCGGAGAATCCCACTCTTACCCCCGCCCAGATAGCTGAGTTGGTAGCCACCACTGTGGCGCAAATATTGGCAAGTCAACCTGCGCCACAACCGCAACCTAATCTCGACTAGCGAGCCGAGGAGATGAGGAGGATGCGTGAGGAGTTGGAGAATCAGCAAGCCAAGGAGATGAGGAGGATGCGTGAAGAATTAGAGAATCTGAAGAAGGAAAGGAGCTCGGCGCCTCCTCCCCCGCCTGCTCGGGAGGTGCCCTTCTCTATTGAGGTGCTGGAGGCCGACCTGCCCCAACACTTCAAGTATCCAAATGTGGGAGAATATGACGGGATGGGAGATCCCGAGGAGCATCTGTCCCGATTTGAGAACGCTGCACTTCTCCACCGATACTCTGACCCTATCAAGTGCAGGATCTTTCTCACCACTCTGGTCCGAGCTGCCCAGCAACGGTTCAATCTCCTGCCAACGGGGAGTATAAAGTGTTTTCAGGATTTCAGTCAGGTATTTCTCCATCAGTTTGCTAGTAGCAAGAAGCAGCCTCTGACTACCTTGAATCTGTTTACTGTGAAGCAGAAGGAACATGAGACTCTTCGGGAATATATTCGGCGCTTCAATGGAACCATCATCGAGGTGCCATCCGCTACGCCCGACCTCCTGATCGGGGCGTTTACCCAGGGGTTGCGAGGGGGTGATTTCTTTAAGTCACTAGTCAAGAAGCCCCCGAAGACATTTTATGAGCTTCTGACCAAGGCAGAAAAGTATGTTAATGTGGAGGAGATTCAGTCCTCGAGGAAGAACGAACAGAGGCCGCCACCTCGGGCTGGTCAGGATGCTTGGGTGGAGAGACCCCAGCCGAGGCCGGTTAGACAGGAGCCCCCGTTGCTGTTGGGGGAGTTTACTGCTCGAACGCCTTTGAAAGTGAGCAAATCTCGGGCTCTGGAGATTTGTGATGAGAGGAAGGTCGTCTAGCGTCCTCGGGGTAGTGATGGGGCCCCGAGGAACCCGAAGTCAGATAAATTTTGTGATTTCCATAGGGACTATGGTCACACTACTGCGGAATGCCGGCTCTGGGATCAAGAGTTGGAGCGGATCATACAGAACAATCCCGACGTGCGTGCGGCGCTGGTGACGGACAAGCCACGTCGCTGGGAAAAGAGGCCTCGTCGGGAGAACGACAGGCAATTTAATGGCAGGGCTTCAGGTCAGGATAGAACACCTCGGGGGCAGGACCCGCAGCCTAACCAAGGAGAACGACGAACACCTCAGCCCTGAGGATTAATTAATATGATCTCAGGAGGACCTACTGATGGGGACTCCAATAGGACAAGGAAGACGAGACTTAGGCGGATGGAAGCCATGGAGGTTGGAAAAAGGCGCTCGAGACCCACTATCTCCTTCGGCCCCGAGGACATGCCTACGGATGCGGAATCACACAATGATGCGCTGGTTATCAGGGCTATGATTGCAAATTATGAAGTGGCCCGTATCATTGTGGACTCAGGGAGTTCGGTCAACGTGTTCTTCAAGAGTGCCGTGGACCAGATGGATCTCGAGGAGTATCGCATGGAGCCTGTGAACACGCCTTTGTATGGGTTCGCTGTGGATTATTTACAGCCAGTAGGGGCTGTTCAGCTGCCTATGTCGCTCGGGTCGGGCGAAGGTAGGAAGACCAAGGTAATAGAAATTACTGTGGTGGACGTACCTTCTTCCTACAACGTTATTCTCGGGAGGCCCGCCATGGCTGCGCTCTCGGCTGTGTCCTCGGCCCTACATCAGAAGATCAAATTCCCCGTAGGGGATTCAGTGGGGGAAGTCCTCGGGGATCGTAAGATGGCGAGGAAATGTTATGTGGAGGAAGTGAGAGTGGAGCAGAAGGTTGCTAAATCCCGAGCTCAGGATCATCCTAGAGCTCGGGAAGACAGAGGTGTGAACTTGGTGGGAGAAGATTTTCAATTGGCAACGGAGGATGAAGAAGAAGAGGTGGTCCTCGTTACTCCCTCTGGGATTGTGAAAATTGCTAAGTCTCTTCCCGAGGAGGTGCGAGGACAGCTGGTTCAGTGCTTGGAGAAAAACAAGGATGTTTTCGCTTGGTCACCGTCCGATCTGAAGGGGGTTAAACGCGAAATACTGGAGCATCGGTTGAACGTCTCCTCGGGCTCCCGACCAGTTATTCAGAAGAGGAGGCACTTCGGGCCCGAGAAAGATGTGGTAATCAGAAGCCAGGTCGAGGACCTGTTGCAGGCTGGGCATATTCGGGAGGTACACTTTCCTACCTGGTTATCTAATGTTGTGTTGGTACCTAAAGCTACAGGGAAATGGAGGATGTGCGTGGATTTACGGGATCTAAACAAAGCTTGTCCCAAGGATTGTTATCCTCTCTCGAGGATCGATCAACTTGTCGACTCCACCTCGGGTCACGAGTTGCTCAGCTTTCTGGATGCTTATCAGGGTTATCACCAGATACCACTGGCCGAGGAGGATCAACGGAAGGTCAGTTTTATTACTGCGGATGGAACATTTTGCTATGTGGTTATGCCCTTCGGGCTTAAGAATGCCGGGGCGACGTATCAGCGATTAATGGATAAGGTGTTCAAGGAGCAGATCGGGAGAAACGTCGAGATCTATGTCGACGATATTTTGATTAAGTCTCGGGAAGAAGCGTGCTTTATATCTGACGTCGAGGAGACTTTTCGCACTCTACGGAACTATCAAATCAGGCTTAACCCAAGCAAATGCTTGTTTGGAGCTCGGACAGGAAACTTCCTGGGCTATATGGTGACTCGTCGGGGAATTGAAGCTAATCCCGAGAAGGTGCAAGCTCTTGCTTCTATGTGCTCACCTCGGAATATTCAGGAGGTACAGAGGTTAACAGGGAGGATTGCTGCTCTCTCCTGATTTATCTCTAGGTCGGCTGATAGAAGCCTTCCTTTCTTCAAGATACTTCGTCGAGCTAAACAGTTTGAATGGACTGAGCACAGTGAGAAAGCCTTCCAAGAACTGAAGGAATATCTAAGGGGATTTCCGGTCCTGAATAAGCCCGAGCTCGGGGAACCATTATTTATTTATCTAGCAGTCACTCAACAAGCGGCCAGTTCAGTATTAGTTTGGGAAGAAGGACAGGTGCATCAGCCTGTGTATTTCGTAATCCATGCTTTAAAGGGTGCCAAGCTTAATTATACTACTCAGGAGAAGTTGGCTCTGGCTCTGGTTATCACAACTCGGCGACTCAGGCCGTATTTCTTATCTCATCCGATCACAGTGCTCACCAACAGTGCGTTCGGGCATATAGTCTCTCATCCCGATGCTTCGGGAAGACTTGTCAAGTGGGTTACCGAGCTCAGTGAATATGATATCCAGTTTAAACCTAGGGCAGCCATCAAAGCACAGGCTTTAGCAGATTTCTTGGCAGAAACAGTGCATCTTGAGCAGGAGGAGATGTGGAAATTATATGTTGATGGATCTTCGTGTTCCTCGGGAAGCGGCGTCGGGGTAGTTATGGTGTCCCCCTAGGGGGAGGAAACAAGCTTGGCGATCACTCTTGATTTCAAAGCCTCTAACAACGAAGCTGAGTACGAGGCCTTGCTCATCGGACTCCGAGTTGCAAAGAACATGGGGATAGCTCGGGTCTTACTGTATTCCGATTCTCAGTTGGTAATTCAACAGAGTAACGGTAAATTTGATATAAAGAATGAGAAGATGGTGAAGTACGCAGAGGCGTTGAATAAACTGACCGAGGCTTTTTTCGAGGTGGTTATGGAGCAGGTACCTCAGGAGAACAACGAAAAGACGGACAAACTTGCAAAGATGGCCAGCTCCCTCGCCCCATCCTCGGGAAAGGAGATACATGGGACGGAATTGCTATCACAAGTATATCAGGTCAGACAGAATCAGGGAGGAATGCCTACCTCAGACTGACCGAGGCTTTTTTCGAGGTGGTTATGGAGCAGGTACCTCAGGAGAACAACGAAAAGACGGACAAACTTGCAAAGATGGCCAGCTCCCTCGCCCCATCCTCGGGAAAGGAGATACATGGGACGGAATTGCTATCACAAGTATATCAGGTCAGACAGAATCAGGGAGGAATGCCTACCTCAGACTGGCGACATGATATTTTGGAGTACATTCTGTGAAGGGTAGTGCCCGACGACCCCAGACAAGCTCGGGAACTAAAACGCCGAGCACTACGTTTTGTTATCCTGGATGATAAGTTGTATAAGCGGTCCTTCTCACGACCGCTGCTGAAATGTTTGGGTCTCGACGAAGCCAAATATGTATTAAGGGAGATTCATGAGGGGTGTTGTGGTAATCATCTCGGTGCGATAGCTCTAGCTCGGAAAGCTTTACTTGCGGGATTCTTTTGGCCCACTATGCAACAGGATGCTACTGCACTCGTCCGATCTTGCCAGGGCTGCCAGAAGCATGCTAATCTACAGAGGTAGCCTGCCGAGCCCTTGAAAACTATTATCTCATCATGCCCATTTGATCAATGGGGCATGGATATTGTGGGACCTTTCCCACCAGCTGGAGGACAGAGGAAATTCTTATTGGTTGCTGTGGACTACTTCTCCAAATGGGTCGAAGCCGAGCCCTTGGCGAATATATCCGAGGCTGAGGTGTTGACTTTTCTGTGGAAGAACATCATCTGCCGTTTCGGGATACCTTGGCGACTTATCTCTGATAATGGAAGAAAATTCTGTGGAGCTAAAGTTCGGGCGTGGTGCCAGGAATTGAAAATTGAGCAAGTCTTCACCTCGGTGGCCTACCCTCAAAGCAATGGACAGGTAGAGGTCACGAACCAAACTATCGTGCAAGCTCTTAAGTCACGACTAGAATCTGCTCGGGGAAGATGGGCGGATGAATTGTCCAGTGTTCTCTGGGCTTATCGAACAACCACCCGAGCTGCTACAGGTGAGACACCTTTCTCCATGATATATGGCACGGAGGCGTTGCTACCCACAGAGATTGGGCAAGATAGTCTTCGGGTCATGGAGTACGCCGAGGATAACGACGAGATAAGGGGCCTCGAGCTGGACCTTCTAGAGGAAAGGAGAGCCCGAGCAGCAGTACGCTTAGCAGCTTATCAGAGGAGAATGGAATAGGCCTACAACAAGAGAGTTAGACCTTGGAAATATGAGCTGGGAGACCTCGTCTGGAGGAAGATACAATACCAGGGTGACAGAGGGAAACTAGATCCGAAGTATGAAGGGCCTTACAAGGTGGTCGGGAAAGCGGGAGTCGCCGCTTATTATCTGGAGGATGCGCATGGGAAGCGAGGACGTCGGCCGTGGAATGTTATTTATCTTCGGAAGTATTATGCTTAGGTTTTCCCTTTGCTACCTGTAACTATCTTTTGCTCGGATACTATTTGTAACAACTATTCTATGGAATAAAAGATGTTTTCTCTCAACTCATGGTGTCAATTATCAAGCTCCTCGGGTGGCAACCCCACTTGAGCAACAAAGCCCAATCCCGCACTGGCAAATTTGTGTAGCTCTTCTACGCAAACACATAAGCCCAACCTTCTCGGCACAAAAGCCCAGTTCCACACTGGTACCTCCTCGGGTGGAAACCCCACTTGAGCAACAAAGCCCAGTCCCGCACTGGCAAATTCGCATAGCTCTTCTACGCAAACACATAAGCCCGATCTGCTCGGCAAATAAGCCCAGTTCCACACTGGCACCTCCTCGGGTGGCAACCCTACCCGAGCAACAAATCTCAGTTCCGCATTGGCAATTTCGCGTAACTCTTCTACGCCAATACATAAGCCCAATCAACGCGGCACTTATACTTGCTTACGCGTTAACCCCTCCTCGGGAGGGAACCTCACTAAAACAGAAATCCCCCCAAGCTCGGGAAACAAGGTGGAGTAGACTCGCTACCGCTCGAACTTCGCTCTTAACAATCGAGGCATAAAAGTTAACACTTAGCGACTTTTCACTCGCTCACAAGGGCCCAGGTTACATCGATGACTTTCGCACTTAGAAAAGCTCGAATTAATTCATTGGATTGCTATGTGCGATTATAAGCCTGAATTACGTCGTTTAATCGTGAGCTCGGATTATTGTTCGATTATAGGCTCGAGTTATTTTGTTACGCACGATTATTCAATACTTTGTCAATTTTGATATCGTTACTATAGCTCGGACGCCCTATTTTATGATGACGTCGGGACATCCCGTCTCACGCTCAAGAATAAGATGCGAAAAGGAAGAACTCAAAAAAGTTGAGATTTCATTAAGTTGTCAAAAGGTTACATTGAAAAAAGAGACTAGGGCTTAGGGGAGTTCGGGGGTTGGCCTCAGCGTCACCTCCAACCTCTCCCTCTTCTTGCTCTTCCTCCTCGTCCTCGGCGTCATCATCATCGCCCAAGTTCTCTAAGGCTTGCTGCAGGTCTAAGAAGGAAGCAGGATGCTCTTCTTCAGAGTAGCCGTTGGAGCGGAACTGGGCCAAACAGCCCCAGAAGCCATCCTTGAAGTACCCCCAAGCTTTTTTCGCCAGCAGGGAATCAAACTCGGGGTACTTCAGGAAGTCCTCTTTAGCTCGCTCCGCCCGAGCATTGGCTCTCTCGAGCTTGGCCCCTAGTACTTCCCGCGCTCGAATCTCGGTCGCTCGAGCCTCCTTTTCGGCCGCCAGCTCGGCCTCCAGTTCCTTCCTCTGGGCCGAGGCCACCACCTCATCCCGAGCTCTGAGGACCTCCAGTTCCTCGAGCCTCGCCACCATCTCGGCGTGCCGGCCCATCGCCTCGTCAAACTTTTTGAGGCTGGCCTTTATGGTTCGGTGAGCTCGGGTGAGGCGTTTTACCAACTCGCCCCCACAAGCCATTGCCTGCACAAGGGTAAGGAGTCATTATCAGCAGCATTAGCATAAGAGGAAGTCATAGTTTGGAAGATCGGGAGCGTACCGAGGTAAGGTTGGACGCGAAGTGACCTACGGCCTCGATATCCTCGGATCCCTTCAACACTAGAAGATCCCGGTCTGGGACCATGTTGCATATGAACTTGGTGGCCACAACCCCAGTTGGGGAATCCACCAGTGAATCCTTAGAGAATTCTAGAGGGAGGACTCACTCGGGTCCCTTCCCTCTCGCCGGGGACGAAGCCTCGGGGACGGTGATGACTGGCGGTTGATCAGGAGTCTCCTCGGGCAGACGTGTCGGAGGCGTCGACTCACGAATCATCTTGGGGGCCTCCCCCGGTTGGGTTCCCGAGGTGGAGGCACCCTTCTTCTTCGCCCGCTTCTCGCGGTGGGCCTCCTCTTCGGCTGAGGAAGCAGCCGGCCTCTTCTTAGCTGCCTTCTTGGGCGGCCCGACCTCACCCGAGGCACGCGCCTCCTCTTGCATAGCCTTCACCAACTCGGCTTTGCCCATTCGTTCGTCTGCATAAAAAGAAACAAGGCAAAGATCAGTGCTGGAGAAGAATGGTCGGGGATATATACATATATACAAGGACACGGCTAAGGCAAGACACGGCTATACCGAGGTCCCCGACCAGCTCGACCCCCCTCCTGCTAAACCCGAAGACACATAGGAGGTCCTCCTGGATAAGCTCGGGAGCATTATAACTCTTCTCACGCATGGCGTCGAGGAAGGAGGTCAAGTTCGGGGACCGCTCGGGAGTTCGGGGGGTTAAAGTGAATATGTTGTCCCTCCAGGACATATCGCACTTCCACGGGTCTCGTTTTCTATCAACCCGCCTCACAAAGAAAAACCGGCTCATCCATCCCTTATGGGAGCTCTGGTTCCCCTTAATAAATGCATGATCCCTCTTATGGGACAAATAGAATTTCCCCGGACCCAACCGTTTGATTTTAATAAGCTGCATAAGGACGTAGGGGATAAGAGGCAGGTTGTGGTATCTGAGGAGAATAGCCAGAGAAAGGAGAAAGCTGTACGAGTTGGGGGCTAGTTTACTAGGACTTATCTTAATATGCTGGCAGAGATCGGCTATGAACCTCGGAAGGGGGAATCGGAGACCCATCTCCAGCTGATTGATATAAAAAGAATGGAAGCCCCGAGGAGAGCGATGATCCCTCTCATTGAGGCCCGGAATCAGGACCTCGAAACTATCGGACATCCCCCCCTTCTCCTTGATGAAGGGGACGTCCTAGGACCTCAAGTTGGAGGATTTCTCCTTGTACCAGGGGGGTCGTGAAGAACCCAGCTCGGCCTGATCGGGGAGCCAGGGTTCCTTAGTCTCGGGGCTAATGGGGACACTATCTATCGATGCGGCAGTACTACTCACGGGAGTATTAGAAGGGGAAGACATTGTTTATGATCAGTGGGAACTTACAAAGGGAGGATATAGAGGTCGGAGGAACAAGTCTTTTGCTCGAGAGCGAGAGGAAATTTATGCAGAGTAACGGTGCTGAGAAAGTGGAAAGTGAGAAAAGAGCTTCCAAGGTCAAGTATTTATAAGGGGGAGAGGAATGATCTTGGCCGTCCGATTTCACCTCTCTCAACGGTTCAGATCACCTCGGGAAGCTCAACAGTCGCATCGGACGTCAGGCTACTCTGCTCGAGCGTCAGGCTACGCGTCAGGCTAATTTCATCTCGACCGTTCACTCTGATCTTATCAACGGCTGAGAGTAGTGTTCACGCGGATCGTGGTTTTCTCCCGAAAGCACAACCCGACCTCAATCCCCTCGTACACGTGTCCTCTTATCAACTGTCGTGAAGCAACATCGTGAGGATCATGGTTTTCTTTAGTGATGAGGATTTCACCTCGGGTCCCGACGACAGGTATACTTACTCCTATACTTCAATTCTTCGTCTAGGACTAATGGTGGGGGATACTCCTGATGCCCCACGTAATCACCTCGGGGCCCGAGGACCGAGCATTTCACCATCGACACTACCTGCATCGTCTAAGGCTAGAGCAATCCAAGAGCACGCACGCAGCTCGGGAGTACTGGCCGAGGCCTTGAGACCTTCTCAGGAGTCACACATCGGGAGGCACCCAAGCATTTACGCCATGGAGAGGGGCTAGGGGACCGACGAAGCAATTTGAGCTCGGGGTACCTCCCGAGGACCCCGACCCGATGTGATGAAGAATCCTCTTTGGGTACGTTTTTCCCTCTTTAGAAGATCCAGATACGATACTTGTTTCCTTCTTTAGAGAGTCCGAGGACGATACTGTTAGAGTAGATGCCCAACTAGCCAACATGTGGCGTGTGGGTTTTCATTGACTCTTGTACAAACGATCTTTATATATGATATTCGCATTCTTTTATATGGCATTCTTTACTTTCATCATGTGTGTAATGATTTACAATTGTGTTGAGTAAAGACCTAGATTACACTAAAGCGTATGTTAGATGTGATAGTGGGTATGACGGCTATCATGAAACACATCTAATAGTCGCTGTGTATTCTGAACATGTTCCTAGTCGATTGGGCCGTCAAAACGAGGATAAGGCCGCCCGAGTTCGAGACTAGTATCTGCGATGCGAAGTACCATGTTTCATTGGTAGGAGCATTGTGTATGTTCTGAGCATGCAGATAGATAGTGACCTGGTGATCTATCGAACTACCCTCCTTCGGACTTTCCAAGTGGTTACCATTTGTC
>KV011205.1:42196-52669 GCA_001598015.1 Dorcoceras hygrometricum | reverse complement strand
CGGGCCCGTTGGACCGGCCCAAGTCCAACTTTAAGTCTATATATGTCTAGACTTAATTAAGAGACTTAATGATTATTGTCATAACACCAAAGCCTAAACCCTAGTGCATAGCCGCCCTCCCCTCCTCTCCACTCAAGCCGCCGCCGCCGCCGCCCTTGCGCCGCCGCCGATCGTCGCCGGAAAACTGTTTCCGGCCAGTTCGACGTGGAGAATCCGATCGTGCTGATCTCGTCAGGACTTCTAGTGCAGTCTGACGAAGGAGTCTCGAGTCTGGTCGTGGACCGGATTGACGAATCTACCGCAATCAACCGAGAAGCGCCGGGTTCTTGAAACACCGGTTGGAGCCAGGCACAAGTGCCAGCGAGGTAACACGCCTTAACACCCTATGTATGTTGATACATTGATGATTGACCCAGTTCGACGTGGAGAATCCGATCGTGCTGATCTCGTCAGGACTTCTAGTGCAGTCTGACGAAGGAGTCTCGGATCTGGTCGTGGACCGGATTGGCGTATCTACCGCAATCAACCGAGAAGCGCCGGGTTCTTGAAACACCGGTTGGAGCCAGGCACAAGTGCCAGCGAGGTAACACGCCTTAACACCCTATGTATGTTGATACATTGATGATTGAATTTTCGTATTGATCGCATCCCGGTACTCTATTTTATTCTTCCGCTGCCTGCCGGGGTGCGGATCCGGACCGTTCCCAACAGATACGACTTTACTTATTTGCATAACAAAATCCCCGGGAATCACGGAGAAGATCTCGTCCACCCGAGATATCCGCACTTCTCCAACGACTTAGCCCCTCTATAAATACCCCCCAGGTTTGTTCTCTCAGATTCATTCACTCATTCTTGCACACTCTCGCACACAGTCATATTTGCTCTCGTTTACTCTCGCGCACGCGGCTGACTTAAGCATCGGGGGGGCTTCGCTAGACACACTTCCGGCGCCATCTGACGAGTGTTCGTTGGTTGCAGGTATATGTGCATAATCCCCAGTTCCCGACGCCCGACGTTCCCGAGGTCCTCGACACGGTGATAGCTCGTCGGCTGAACTATTTGGTTACATCACACTTTATCGACCAGCTTGCAAGTATTTTTTTCTCAAATTATTTTACATATGCTTATGTATGTATCAGTTTCATGTATTTTCTTCTCTAGATCTGTTGACACGTTGTTAATATATTATTTGGACTTAAAAAATTTGTAACGGATTCAAAGGAGATAAGATTAAGATTTTCAGAGCTGACCAGATGAATATAAGATTGAAAGATCAGAACATATTATAAACAGAACATATCAGACAAACTTTGGTTCAAAAATCAAAACAAGCGTAAATCTAGACGACTAGAATTCAGTATAGTACCACATAACCGGGCAGATCAAAACATCTTAGTAACAAGAAGTTGCATCAACATCAATCATGAAAGAAACCGTAAAAAAATGGAGGATGATGATTGGGAGCTCCTTCACGGAAGTGTTTTGTTGGCGTACGGTGGATCCAGATCATGCACTCTCAAACATTAAATAATTGGGTTCATGGTGATGGTGTGCTCATCACCATGAACCATCACGGCGGTCGGTACTCTCAAACATTAAATAAATGCTAAAATACATAGGACATTTATAGATTTCGGTACCTTGCTGGAAATATGAATTATGGCTCCAACTACTCCAATTTTACGTGGATAATATTGAACTTCAATCAATTGTCTCACGAGCGGTTCTCCGAATCAGGTCCACAACTAAACTCCTTCTCGCCTCTATCTCTAACTAACGGTGATCAACACACAACGAAGCAACGACCGAACTCGAGGAGGAGGAGAGGCGGTGCACGTTGTGCGTATGAGGCAGGAGGGCGGTAGGCCTTAATAGAGGTGGCCCAGGAGGACGGCAGTGCAAGGGGGCGACAGTTAGGATTGTGGAAGACGGAGGCTAAAGCTACACTCTTGTGCAAGACAAAGTGTTGCATATTATGTTTTGTTGTTAATAATGAGCACCAATGTACTATATTCATAGTAGAATCTCATGTTCTCAACTAGTTTCTAGATGGACCCTTGGCAAGCCCAAGCCCATGCCAACTAGTTTTGAGTCTATAATCGTGGTATCAGCGTAACCCCGATCGACGTTCAGGTATCGTCGATGCGCTTAGTATATCAACCTGTTAATTATGATGCGGAATCAAATTCCTCAACCACTAATTCTAAATATGGCAACTTCACTCTCCATCACTTATTCTTGAAATCGTACTCTCATGTGCTCCCTATTGTCATACGCAATACCTTGAGTGTCATATCTCTACGAGAATCAGGAAACCGTTACTTGTGTGACCTTCAATGGTTTAGGGATATGCTAGTCGTGGGCTCACAACTCCGTGTGATTCGGAGAACATATTCTCTGACTTACCCATCAAACAATGGTAAAGCGTGTAGCAACATCGTCCCATGATTCCCTAGGTATCACTGATAGTGCCTGTAAGAACTAGTTGATAATGATTAGAATATAGTATTTTCCTCTCAAATCAAATACCTCGAAAGAATCAAAGACCATCATAGAATCGAGAATGTTTATTGATTTTATAGCTATGAAATCCATCTTACAGATCAAATAGTGACATCACGTGTGCAACTATGGAAACCACTTACGCTAAAGCACATCGGTATTTTGGCCAGATATTTTATGACAATATTGATATCCACACATTTAAGAGAGCGGTGAATCCTTTGATAACAAAGCATCGACTCCTAATTGCTTCCTAACCACACCCAATCCCGTCACTTAATGACCCTCGTGGAGTCGGTAAACGAGTCAAAACAAGGAACTAGCATGTAAAGTCTCAATGATAGTTCAAGTAATAAGGCCTAATCATTAACAACCGAAACCTCAGGCTTAATCCACTCGAAAAATTATAACAACTTGGAAAATCCGAATGAGTGTGGTTCGATAGAACATCAAGTGACTATACATTTCCATGGTTAGAACATCTCCATGTTTCTTACCAGTGAAACGTGGTACTCAACATCTCTGATGCTACTCTCAAACTCGAGTTGCCCTTATCCTTGTTGAGGACGGCCCAATCGACTAGGAACCCATTGAGAATGTACAATGACTATAAAATGTTTTCATGAGCCATCATATCAACTATCACATATTACATACATTATAGAAAATAAAGATATTTATCCAACAAGTTTGCAATAATAATGAGACGACGAACTCTAGAATTTTTTTTAAATTACGGAATAAACATTCATGAAAGAAAACTTGGTTCGTACATTGAAAAAGGTTCCTCAACATCATTTTAAATTACGGAAACTAAACATGTCTCAAAAATAAAATAAAGTCAACTGAGTGGTCACGGGATAGCAGCTGCAGCGGGCGCTCAGAGATCCTCACCGCCAGTAGGAATGAAATCATCAGCAGACTCACCTGCACTAAACCTAGTGAGCCTAAAGGTCCAACATGCTCTATCTGATAATAAAAAAGTACGTATAATAAAATCACATGCAAGCACATAACATATCTTAAAATAACTTTAAAACATGTATGCATGGATGCTCGTAAAACATGGTTCATAAATCAGTCGTAACGTTACATAATCGTATATCAGTACGTAATAAGGCATGACTTAGCATAATATAAAAACATGTGGTGAGTCGTTTCCATGAAGTGTGGGTCATTACATTAACGATTGATCAATCATAAGAAACCAACGTACGTGACGGTCAGTTCACCCGACCTTATCCATTATCACATTAACAGAGGTTCACCGGGCCCGGTATCCTAGATCCGCTCATCGTCTATCATTATAACATTAACAAAGGTTCACCGGGCCCGACATCCTGGATCCGCTCATCGTCCACTTTACCACAAATCACTTCAATCCCTCAAAATTATTTTCTTTTCTTACATGCCTTGAACATTTCATAAAACTTTAATGATGCGTGTACTTCATAAAAACATGCAAATTAAAAGGATTAGCCCGTCATTATATATTTAATTCTTTCATTTAAACATTATCATATTCGTATACATAAAATACTACATATATAATTAAATATTTATTCACGGGCTTCTACATTTTCTCCTCCGGTCAAGGACTGGTTCAGGTGTCTGGCCCACTAATTCTAAGCCCAAAAACCTAAACTTAACCTCAGAATGAAACTTAACCCTAAACATAACTTGACACATTAAACTTTAAAATTATACTTTAAAAATTAATAAAATACTCAGTCATTCACTTTAAAATCAAACATTAAAATTTGACAAAAATCTCATAAATAAAATAAATTCTAAAAATTCTAGAAAACATCTTAAAAGATGCTTAAAACATCAGATAAAGTCATCAACGAACTTTGGCAGTCCATAAGACTCGAAATCTCAATTTTCACAAAAATGACCTGACGAGGCTCACTTCGAGCGACAAAATGGTAAAAATAATTTAAAAAAAATTCTTAACCGAATCACTCCCTGCTTTGACCCACATTACCCTAACTCAATATACTAGTCACTAGAACAACATGACTCAAGAATGATTCAAGACGTGACCAACCCGACGCTCATAATGACACTGCTCGCACGCAGACTGCAACCAGGACACGTGCTAGCCATAAAACTCATAACTAATTCGTTTCTCGATCAAATTGCTCCTCGTTTGGACCAATGTAACCCTAACTTGATGGAATAACTACCAATACCACCCTTGGACCAAACTGTAGCCCCATGAACTGCCCATGACCGAAGCTTCACAAGGAACAATTCAAATGTGGGTTAAAAATCGTGATTCATGCATGAATTGTAAACAATAAACGTAGATCAAATAAATTCACATACAAATCATGCAAATGATTTTTTAAAAATAGGAACTACGAGTACTACGCGTACCTGGGACGATCAACCTTTGAAATCTCCAAGAAACTTTGAGAAAATCGATGGAGCCTTGCCAAGGGGAGTGGACGGCTAGAGTGAGGGAGGGAGGAGGCTAGGGTTTCGAAATTAGGGTTGCATGAAATGAGTAGTGTTACAAAAGATCCATCCAATGTATTAATTAAGAAATAAAAGAGCTTTTTTGTGACGCCCAAACCCATGGGAGCCAACGGAATTAGAGTAAATTTAAAATTTGAAAGAAATAGAAGGACCAAATTTTGAAATAAAAGTAAGCTGTATTCCCTTACACAAAACTAAAACGAAGTAGATGGCGCCAAAGGTACACAGTAGAAACAGATTTAAATTATAGGACTTCATATACGATTTCAAAGAGATATTACAACTAATGGAACTCTATATGAATTCTCTATTATTGTAATGGATATTATACAATTTTGACAAAAGATCAAAAACAACAACAGCTGTGACTGCACGAAAAATGCTGGCCATTGACAAACACACGCAACCCCCAGGTCTGGTTCAACTTGCGCCACCCGTCTGTCCCTGAGCTGCCTCACCTGCATCGAGAAAACTAGTGAGCCTAAAGGGCTCAGCAAGTAAAACTGAGGATAACAAAGATCACATAAATGCAGGCATATCTGAAATCAAATACTTAAATTAAAGGAAGATATCTGAATCTGAAATCTCGCTACTGAAAGACAACTGGGAACTCGGATCTGAATTGTTTATATATATATACTAGCTCTTGATCGAAAGTCGATCGCTGAAATCTGTAGATTCACTGCCATGATTTTTTATCTTTAAAAACTATACTGAGTGTACAGCTCGATTCAGATCTGATGATAGCAAGGACCAGCTCTGAAGGAACGACTCGAGCTTGCAATCAGATGTGGGTTAAAGAAAATAGATCTTTTGCGCAAAGGTTAGCTTTGGTTGTATAAACAGATCTTATGTGTAAATAACAGCTTTGACTAAAGAGTGGCTAGTGAATGGAAAAGACAGATCTGGTTCTTCGAAAATATATTTGACATAGAGAAACAGATTTGGTCTGAGCAAACAGATCTGATTGAGAACAGTAACAGGAGCTACGAAGCAAGTATTTCAGATTTGATAGTTACTCAGCTGTGAGAAACCCAACAACAGATTTGGCTAAGAATAACGTTATGCATAGAAACAGACTTGGCTAAAAAACACGAAATACTGCTTCGACTCAGACAGTCTCTAAACAAACCAGCTTGCTTATCCAATCGAAACTTGCTCCCGATCAAACCAGCGTTGTTTATCTGTTTAGATTCAATGTCCAGAACCTTCGGAATGCGTAAGAACAAGAAGAAGCTTCTCTTGGATTTATCTTAACTGGAACCTGTACAACTCAGTATATTTTAAAACACAGTTGTTTGCTAAACCTTCTGGTGAGTTTCCTCAAAACTAAAGCATCAAAGCGGTGAATCCATAGCTCAACTCAAACATAGGCAAGCATACGCAGAAAACAACGAAGTAATATATGTTTTCCAGATGTAGCAAGAATCAACTTTACTTGCCTGAATGAAGATCGCAACGTGCAGATGGCTGCGGCTGGAAGTCTCCTCAAGCACACTTATGAGAACTTCTTAATATTTTGAAAGAACTTAACGTTTTCTTGTATGTTTTCCAGATGTAGCAAGAATCAACTTTACTTGCCTGAATGAAGATCGCAACGTGCAGATGGCTGCGGCTGGAAGTCTCCTCAAGCACACTTATGAGAACTTCTTAATATTTTGAAAGAACTTAACGTTTTCTTGCAACCCAAAAATGAATCCAGAACCTCACGTAAAACATTTTATACAAGGGAGAATGATTGGTTAGTAGGTAAAAGCACTTGAGTAGGCATGGTTGCCGTGCCAACTCTTGTCCTTTTAAAAGATTTGCTAAAAACTCCCTATCACTATTTTAAATTTGAAATCTTACTACCCAATTTATTAAAAACAGTTCTCCCAACTGAATTTGTTTTATTTCTAAAGGAAAAAAAATCAGATCTGGACCATTTCAGATTTGTGCTTGGACTAAATCCTTCCTAGACCTTCTGACCGTTGCTTCAAAGGTGGGAAAAATCAGATTTGAACTGAAATCTTAAATGCTCGAAATCTCAAAACAGCCCTTAGAAAAGATTGGCTAATCGATTTGTGGTCTTATGGATTTTGGGGCCCTACATTTTTACTTTATTAACCTCCACTAATTAAAATATTGGTTAAAACTCTAAACTTAAACTTTAAATCTCCAATTTCTGTAATAAAGCCTCCTAGTTTTAAAAATGTAGTAAAGTCCATTAAAACAGCTCGTATAGATGAAAAACGGGTTCCCCTCAACAATGATACATAAAATCCATATTTTTCGAAAATTGTTGCTTAAAATAATAAATTTTCGCTCCTAAAAATCCGAGGGCTTAAAATTTTCATATAATTTTCATCTCGGTCGTCCCTAGTCTCGTGCACTCGTTCGAAACTCGATCATGCTAAAAACATGTCATGTGCATCATAAACATTAAAAGTATCATTTAATCACATAAAATGACACATAATTTTAAAATAATTTTCCCCCTAGTCACGCACTCATTCTCACGTAATCAGGATTTCTGGGCGTTACAACTCTCCCCCCCTTATATAGATTTGGTCCCCGAAAATAAGTTACGTACCGAAAAGCTCTGGATAGCGCGTCCACATATCGGCCTGAGTCTCCCAGGTAGCCTCATCCTATGAGGGATTCTGCCATCGGACCAGATCTCCACAATGGGCCACGTATGAAAAGGAGTGACAGCGTCGCGAGGTCAGCGATGGCTGCGGCAGCCAAAGAGAGGGGGTTTGTACGGATAGTATTTTTTGTGCAAGAAAAGTAGATTAATTATTTATCAACCCTAGCCTCCAAGTGCCCTATTTATAATCAATCACATGGGCTCACCTTGCTAGATGGGCCTTGGGAAGCCCAAGCCCATGTCAACTTGCTTTGAACCTATCGTTATGTAGTCATCATAATTCGGATTGATGATCAAGTATAGCTGATACGCTCAGTATATGAAACATTTTTTTATGATGTGGAATCAAATTGCTCGACCATTGATTTTAAATATGGCAGAGCCACTCCCCTTCACTGATTCTAGCAATCATACTCCCATTCTCCCTTATTTCATATTAAACACTTTGAGCTTCATATCCATACAAGAATAAGAAAATCAGTACTTATGTGACCCTCAATGGTTCAGTGATACAGCTAGACATGGACTCACAACTCCGTGTTAATAGGAAACATATTCTCCGACTTATCCATCCAATCATGGGAAAACGTCTAGCAACATTGCCCCATGATTCCTTAGGTATCACTGATAGTTCCTACAAGAACCAGTAGGTAATGGTTATCGTAGAGTACAGTCCCTTAAACTAAAATATCCCGATCAAATCAACGACCATTGGTAAATCGAGAGTCGCTATAGATTCGATGACCATGCAATACATGTTAGAGATCAAATAGTGACATTGCATGTGCAAGTAGGTAAACCCTTGTACTATAAAGCATATATTACTCTAGCCATATATTTGTCACACTATTATCTCTTCACATAGCATAAGATATTATCCATGCACTTAGGAGAGTGGTGGATCCTCGACAACAAAGCATCTAATCCTACATGTATCATGACCCCACCCAATCCAGCCACCTAATGACCCTTGGGGAGTCGGTAAATGAGTCAAAGTGTGGTGCTAGCATGTAGTGTCTCATTTATGTTTCGAGCAACAAGGACTAACCATATGAACAAAACCTCATGCTTAATCCACTTGACAAATGATAACCACTTGGAAAGTCCGAACGGGGATAGTTCGATAGATCACCAGGTGACTATCAATCTGCATGCTTAGAACATCTGTTGGATCTGTTTTTACAGATCCTGATTAAGTTTTGAATTACACAAAACCTGTTGTTGTTATTCTAACAATTCTATTCTAAGTGCGCAGATTTCAGGTCGAATATGATCAGCAGTTAGTTCACAATATATGTTCAACAGTTGGTTTGGTGCTTTCATGGATCGAGAGCTGGATTAGCGATGGAGACGTCCAAAGTTGATTCACCTGTTCGTAATCAGGCGTAGGCCAAAGTTGAACCAGCTGGAGCATAATAATCTAGCAGATGATGAAGATCAGCTGCAAGCGCTAAAGAGCAAAGTGAACTAACTGGTACGTGAATAAAGAGCTCGTTGAAGACTTAGCTCGAGATGATGAAGATCAGCTGGAAGCGCAAGAGAGGAAGCAATTATAAGTACTGCTGATGAATCTATCAGCAGTCGCAATTATAAGTACTGCTGATGAATCTATCAGCAGTCGCAATTATAAGTACTGCTGATGAATCTATCAGCAGTCGCAATTATAAGTACTGCTGATGAATCTATCAGCAGTCGCAATTATAAGTACTGCTGATGAATCTATCAGCAGTCGCAATTATAAGTACTGCTGATGAATCTATCAGCAGTCGCAATTATAAGTACTGTTGGTGAATCTATCAACAGTCGCCTTTCAAGAAGCTGGATGTTTAGCGAGATGATGAAGATCAGCTGGATCGAAGTGAAGTAGCGAGATGATGAAGATCAGCTGGATCGAAGTGAAGTAGCGAGATGATGAAGATCAGCTGGATCGAAGTGAAGTAGCGAGATGATGAAGATCAGCTGGATCGAAGTGAAGTAGCGAGATGATGAAGATCAGCTGGATGTAGCTTGCATTCCAGACGCAAGAGAAGCGACGTCGTGTTGTGATTCAGCAGATGGATTAATGTTGATGACGTCATCAGTGACATCATCCAGTCGCAAGAATCAGCAGGTAGCTTGCATTCCAGACGCAAGAGGAAGCGACGTCGTAGAGAAGATCCAGTCGCAAGCTACAGTGCAATCAGCAGATGCTATTTGAAGATAGCAAAACGATGTCGTTTACATAAGTTGATACGACAGCGTTTTGCTCTTGCACTAAAAATTCAGCAGGAAGACTTTGCGTTGCTATTTCAGCAGACGAAGCTACAGTGCATCCAGTCGCAACGCAAAGCATCCAGTCGCAAGAAGATTCAGGCGAAGCTTTTGGACAACCAGACGCAAGCAACAACAGCATCCAGTCGAGAGCTTATATGAATCAGCTGTTGCTATGAATACAGTCGCAAGCTTTGCGCATCCAGTCGCAAGCTTTGGTATCCAGACGCAAGAAAAGAAGAAGTAGCGAAGCATTACATCCAGTCGCAAGCTGAAGCATCCAGACGCAAGATTCCAGTCGCAGTTTTTGAAGCTTCAGCAGTAGCGCAAAGTATCCAGTCGACAAAGAAACAGCTGTTGCGCGAAGTGTTGTGACAAAGAATAAACAACAGCTGAGCGAACAGCTGTTGAACAATCAGTTGAAGAATATTCAGCCATCAACGCTCAAGATGGAAAGATTCAATGGCTGAGATTTAGTCGTGCAAATTGCCTCAATTCAAGGGAACAAGATTTGTACTATTCTGGGAAACAGTACGATTTACAGAGGATGTTTGCACGCATTTGGAAAGAAGACAAATTAGCCATATGAAGCGCTGAAGAGTTTT